>JANJGN010002206.1:37500-82046 GCA_026770705.1 Isurus oxyrinchus
TCAGTACTGAACCACTGACACTACGGCACTCCCTCAGTACTGACCCTCTGACAGTGCAGCACTCCCTCAGTACTGACCCTCTGACAGTGCGGCACTCGCTCAGTATTGACCCTCTGACAGGGCAGCACTCCCTCAGTATTGACCCTCCGACAGTGCAGCACTCCCTCAGTACTGACCCTCCGACAGTGCGGCTCTCCCTCAGTACTGACACTCTGACAGTGCGGCACTCCCTCAGTACTGACTCACCGACAGTGCAGCTCTCCCTCAGCACTGACGCTCCGACAGTGCTGCACTCCCTCAGCACTGACCCTCTGACAGTGCGGCACTCCCTCATTCTGACCACCCGACAGTGCGGCTCTCCCTCAGCACTGACCCTCCGACAGTGCGGCTCTCCCTCAGCACTGACCCTCTGACAGTGCGGCACTCCCTCAGTACTGACCCTCTGACAGTGCAGCACTCCCTCAGTACTGACCCTCCGACAGTGCAGCTCTCCCTCAGTACTGACCCTCCCACAGTGCGGCTCTCCCTCAGTACTGACCCTCCCACAGTGCGGCTCTCCCTCAGTACTGACCCTCCAACAGTGCGGCGCTCCCTCAGTACTGAACATCTGACAGTGCGGCACTCCCTCAGTACTGACCCTCTGACAGTGCGGCTCTCCCTCAGTACTGACCCTCTGACAGTGCGGCTCTCCCTCAGTACTGACACTCTGACAGTGCAGCACTCCCTCAGTACTGACCCTCCGACAGTGCAGCTCTCCCTCAGTACTGACCCTCCAACAGTGCAGCTCTCCCTCAGCACTGACCCTCCGACAGTGCGGCGCTCCCTCAGCACTGAACCTCCGACAGTGCAGCACTCTCTCAGTACTGACCCTCTGACAGTGCAGCACTCCCTCAGTACTGACCCTCCGACAGTGCGGCACTCTCTCAGTACTGACCCTCTGACAGTGCGGCTCTCCCTCAGTACTGACCCTCCGACAGTGCGGCACTCCCTCAGTACTGACCCTCCGACAGTGCGGCACTCCCTCAGTACTGACCCTCTGACAGTGCGGCTCTCCCTCAGCACTGACCCTGCGACAGTGCGGCTCTCCCTCAGTACTGACCCTCTGACAGTGCGGCTCTGCCTCAGTACTGACCCTCCGACAGTGCGGCTCTCCCTCAGTGCTGACCCTCCGACAGTGCGACTCTCCCTCAGCACTGACCTTCCGACAGTGCGGCACTCCCTCAGCACTGACCCTCCGACAGTGCGGCGCTCCCTCAGCACTGAACCTCCGACAGTGCAGCACTCTCTCAGTACTGACCCTCTGACAGTGCAGCACTCCCTCAGTACTGACCCTCCGACAGTGCGGCACTCTCTCAGTACTGACCCTCTGACAGTGCGGCTCTCCCTCAGTACTGACCCTCCGACAGTGCGGCACTCCCTCAGTACTGACCCTCCGACAGTGCGGCACTCCCTCAGTACTGACCCTCTGACAGTGCGGCTCTCCCTCAGCACTGACCCTGCGACAGTGCGGCTCTCCCTCAGTACTGACCCTCCGACAGTGCGGCGCTCCCTCAGTACTGAGCCTCCGACAGTGCGGCTCTGCCTCAGTACTGACCCTCCGACAGTGCGGCGCTCCCTCAGTACTGACCCTCTGACAGTGCGGCTCTCCCTCAGTACTGACCCTCCTGCAGTGCGGCTCTCCCTCAGTACTGACCCTCCAACAGTGCGGCTCTCCCTCAGTACTGACCCTCCGACAGTGCGGCTCTCCCTCAGTACTGACCCTCTGCACTGACAGTGCAGCACTCCCTCAGTACTGACCCTCTGACAGTGCAGCACTCCCTCAGTACTGACCCTCCGACAGTGCCGCACTCCCTCAGCACTGACCCTCCGACAATGCGGCTCTCCCTCAGTACTGACCCTCCGACAGTGCAGCACTCCCTCAGCACTGACCCTCCTGCAGTGCGGCTCTCCCTCAGTACTGACCCTCACACAGTGCGGCTCTCCCTCAGCACTGACCCTCCGACAGTGCGGCTCTCCCTCAGCACTGACCCTCCGACAGTGAGGCTCTCCCTCAGTACTGACCCTCTGACAGTGCGGCACTCCCTCAGTACTGACCCTCCGACAGTGTGGCACTCCCTCACTACTGACCCTGTGACAGTGCGGCACTCCCTCAGTACTGACCCTCCGACAGTGCGGCACTCCCTCAGCACTGACACTCCGACAGTGCGGCACTCCCTCAGTACTGACCGTCCAGCAGTGCGGCTCTCCCTCAGTACTGACCCTCCAACAGTGCGGCTCTCCCTCAGTACTGACCCTCCGACAGTGCGGCTCTCCCTCAGTACTGACTCTCTGCTCTGACAGTGCAGCACTCCCTCAGTACTGACCCTCTGACAGTGCAGCACTCCCTCAGTACTGACCCTCCGACAGTGCCGCACTCCCTCAGCACTGACCCTCCGACAATGCGGCTCTCCCTCAGTACTGACCCTCCGACAGTGCAGCACTCCCTCAGCACTGACCCTCCTGCAGTGCGGCTCTCCCTCAGTACTGACCCTCACACAGTGCGGCTCTCCCTCAGCACTGACCCTCCGACAGTGCGGCTCTCCCTCAGCACTGACCCTCCGACAGTGAGGCTCTCCCTCAGTACTGACCCTCTGACAGTGCGGCACTCCCTCAGTACTAACCCTCCGACAGTGTGGCACTCCCTCACTACTGACCCTGTGACAGTGCGGCACTCCCTCAGTACTGACCCTCCGACAGTGCGGCACTCCCTCAGCACTGACACTCCGACAGTGCGGCACTCCCTCAGTACTGACCGTCCAGCAGTGCGGCTATCCCTCAGTACTGACCGTCCAGCAGTGCGGCTCTCACTCAGTACTCACCCTCTGACAGTGCAGCACTCCCTCAGCACTGACCCTCCGACAGTGCGGCTCTCCCTCAGCACTGACCCTCTGACAGTGCAGCACTCCCTCAGTACTGACCCTCCGACAGTGCGGCGCTCCCTCAGTACTGACCCTCTGCCAGTGCAGCTCTCCCTCAGTACTGACCCTCCGAAAGTGCGGCGCTCCCTCAGTACTGACCCTCCGACAGTGCGGCGCTCCCGCAGTACTGACCCTCTGACAGTGCGGCTCTCCCTCAGCACTGACCCTCTGACAGTGCGGCACTCCCTCAGTACTGACCCTCTGACAGTGCAGCTCTCCCTCAGTACTGACCCTCCGACAGTGCGGCGCTCCCTCAGTACTGACCCTCCTGCAGTGCGGCTCTCCCTCAGTACTGACCCTCCGACAGTGCAGCTCTCCCTCAGTACTGACCCTCCGACAGTGCGGCGCTCCCTCAGTACTGACCCTCCCACAGTGCGGCGCTCCCTCAGTACTGACCCTCTGACAGTGCGGCTCTCCCTCAGCACTGACCCTCCGACAGTGCAGCTCTCCCTCAGCACTGACCCTCCGACAGTGCGGCTCTCCCTCAGTACTGACCCTCCGACAGTGCAGCTCTCCCTCAGTACTGACCCTCCGACAGTACAGCTCTCCCTCAGTACTGACCCTCCGACAGTGCGGCGCTCCCTCAGTACTGACCCTCCTGCAGTGCGGCTCTCCCTCAGCACTGACCCTCCGACAGTGCGGCGCTCCCTCAGTACTGACCCTCCTGCAGTGCGGCTCTCCCTCAGCACTGACCCTCCTGCAGTGCGGCTCTCCATCTGACACACTCACCACCTCAGGATCTATCCCCTCAGCCCTCATCCAGCTGAGTCACGCACACAAATTCCAGAGCACCGCATCTCCTCGAAACTGCAGCCCCTTCCCTAAACCCCAATCGAGGGACAGAGCTCGCGGGATCGGACTGTGCGAGGTCTTACCTGGCCAGTGAAACTATGACAGGCATGGGGAGAGGCGTCATATTGTAAACAAACCGAACCGTTCACGAACCCCTTGACTGGCTTCCCGAAGGTGTAGCTGGAAAACATTGCGACCAGGAATCAGATAGAGAGCAAATCCCCCTATGCAATGTCCCCATCAAACACTCCCAGGACAGGTACAGTACGGGGTTAGGTACAGAGTAAATCTCCCTCTGCACTGTCCCCATCAAACTCTCCCAGGACAGGTACAGCACGGGGTTAGATACAGTGTAAATCTCCCTCTACACCGTCCCCATCAAACACTCCCAGGACAGGTACAGCACGGGGTTAGATACAGAGTAAATCTCCCTGTACACTGTCCCCATCAAACACTCCCAGGACAGGTACAGCACGGGGTAAGATACAGAGTAAAGCTCCCTCTACCCCGTCCCCATCAAACACTCCCAGGACAGGTACAGCACTGGGTTAGATACAGAGTAAATCTCCCTCTACACTGTCCCCATCAAACACTCCCAGGACAGGTACAGCACGGGGTAAGATACAGAGTAAATCTCCCTCTACACTGTCCCCATCAAACACTCCCAGGACAGGTACAGCACGGGGTTAGATACAGAGTAAATCTCCCTCTACACCGTCCCCATCAAACACTCCCAGGACAGGTACAGCACGGGGTTAGATACAGAGTAAAGCTCCCTATACACTGTCTCCATCAAACACTCCCAGGACAGGTACAGCACGGGGTTAGATACAGAGTAAAGCTCCCTCTACACTGTCCCCATCAAACACTCCCAGGACAGGTACAGCACGGGGTTAGATACAGAGTAAAGCTCCCTCTACACCGTCCCCATGAAACTCTCCCAGGACATGTACAGCACGGGGTAAGATACAGAGTAAATCTCCCTCTACACTGTCCCCATCAAACACTCCCAGGACAGGTACAGCACGGGGTTAGATACAGAGTAAATCTCCCTCTACACCGTCCCCATCAAACACTCCAGGACAGGTACAGCACGGGGTTAGATACAGAGTAAAACTCCCTCTACACCGTCCCCATCAAACACTCACAGGACAGGTACAGCATGGGGTGAGATACAGAGTAAATCTCCCTCTACACCGTGCCCATCAAACACTCCCAGGACAGGTACAGCACGGGGTTAGATACAGAGCAAATCTCCCTCTACACTGTGCCCATCAAACACTCGCAGGACAGGTACAGCACGGGGTTAGATACAGAGTAAAGCTCCCTCTACACCGTCCCCATCAAACAATCCCAGGACAGGTACAGCACGGGGTTAGATACAGAGTTAATCTCCCTCTACACGGTCCCCATCAAACACTCCCAGGACAGGTACAACACGGGGTTAGATACAGAGTAAATATCCCTATACACTGTCCCCATCAAACACTCCCAGGACAGGGACAGCACGGGGTTAGATACAGAGTAAATCTCCCTCTACACCTTCCCCATCAAACACTCCCAGGACAGGTACAGCACGGGGTTAGATACAGAGAAAATCTCCCTCTACACTGTCCCCATCAAACACTCCCAGGAGAGGTACAGCACGGGGTTAGATACAGAGTAAATCTCCTTCTACACCTTCCCCATCAAACACTCCCAGGACAGGTACAGCATGGGGTTAGATACAGAGCAAATCTCCCACTACACTGTCCCCATCAAACATTCCCAGGACAGGTACAGCACGGGGTTAGATACAGAGTAAAGCTCCCTCTACACTGTCCCCATCAAACACTCAAAGGACAGGGGCAGCACGGGGTTAGATACAGAGTAAAGCTCCCTCTACACTGTCCCCATCAAACACTCCCAGGACAGGTACAGCACGGGGTTAGATACAGAGTAAATCTCCCTCTACACGGTCCCCATCAAACACACCCAGGCCAGGAACAGCACCGGGTTAGATACAGAGTAAATCTCCCTCTACACAGTCCCCATCAAACACTCCCAGGACAGGTACAGCACGGGGTTAGATACAGAGTAAATCTCCCTCTACACTGTCCCGATTAAACACTCCCAGGACAGGTACAGCACGGGGTTAGATAAAGAGTAAATCTCCCTCTACACTGTCCCCATCAAACACTCCGAGGACAGGTACAGCACGGGGTTAGATACAGAGTAAATCTCCCTCTACACTGTCCCCATCAAACACTCCCAGGACAGGTATAGCACGGGGTTAGATACAGAGTAAAGCTCCCTCTACACCGTAACCAACAAACACGCCCAGGACAGGTACAGCACGGGGTTAGATACAGAGTAAAGCTCCCTCAACACGGTCCCCATCAATCACTCCCAGAACAGGTACAGCACGTTGTTAGATACAGATTAAAGTTCCCTCTCCACCGTCCCCAACAAACACTCCCAGGACAGGTACAGCACGGGGTTGGATACAGAGTAAAGCTCCCTCTACACTGTCCCCATCAAATACTTCCAGGACAGGTACAGCAGGGGGTTAGATACAGAGTAAATCTCCCTCTACACCGTCCCCATCAAACACTCCCAGGACATGTACAGCACGGGGTTAGATACGGTTTAAATCTCCCTCTACACTGTCCCCATCAAACACTCCCAGGACAGGTACAGCACGGGATTAGATACAGAGCAAAGCTCCCTCTACACTGTCCCGATTAAACACACCCAGGACAGGTACAGCATGGGGTTAGATACAGAGTAAATATCCCTCTACACCGTAACCAACAAACACGCCCAGCAAAGGTACAGCACGGGGTTAGATAAAGAGTAAATCTCCCTCTACACTGTCCCCATCAAACACTCCCTGGACAGGTACAGCACGGGGTTAGATACAGAGTAAAGCTCCCTCAACACGGTCCCCATCAATCACTCCCAGAACAGGTACAGCACGTTGTTAGATACAGATTAAAGCTCCCTCTCCAACGTCCCCATCAAACACTCCCAGGACAGGTACAGCACGGGGTTGGATACAGAGTAAATCTCCCTCTACACCGTCCCCATCAAAAACTCCCAGGACAGGTACAGCACCGGGTTAGATACAGAGTAAATCTCCCTCTACACCGTCCCCATCAAATACTCCCAGGACAGGTACAGCACGGGGTTAGATACAGAGTAAAGCTCCCTCTACACTGTCCCCATCAAATACTCCCAGGACAGGTACAGCACCGGGTTAGATACAGAGTAAATCTCCCTCTACACCGTCCCCATCAAACACTCCCAGGACATGTACAGCACGGGGTTAGATACAGTGTAAATCTCCCTCTACACTGTCCCCATCAAACACTCCCAGGACAGGTACAGCATGGGATTAGATACAGAGTAAAACTCCCTCTACACCATCCCCATCAAACACTCCCAGGACAGGTACAGCATGGATTTAGATACAGTGCAAATCTCCCTCTACACTGTCCCCATCAAACAATCCTAAGACAGGTACAGCACGGGGTTAGATACTGAGTAAATCTCCCTCTACACTGTCACAATCAAACACTCCCAGGACAGGTACAGCATGGGGTTAGATACAGAGAAAAGCTCCCTCTCCACCGTCCCCTTCAAACACTCCCAGGACAGGTACAGCACGGGGTTAGATACAGAGTAAATCTCCCTCTACACTGTCCCCATCAAACACTCCCAGGACAGGTACAGCACGGGGTTAGATACAGAGTAAAGCTCCCTCTACACTGTCCCCATCAAACACTCCCAGGACAGGTACAGCACGGGGTTAGATACATAGTAAATCTCCATCTACACTGTCCCCATCAAACACTCACAGGACAGGTACAGCACGGGGTTAGATACAGATTAAAGCTCCCTCTACACCGTCCCCATCAAACACTCCCAGGACAGGTACAGCACGGGGTTGGATACAGAGTAAATCTCCCTCTACACTGTCCCCATCAAACACTCCCAGGACAGGTACAGCACCGGGTTAGATACAGACTAAATCTCCCTCTACACTGTCCCCATCAAACACTCCCAGGACAGGTACAGCACGGGGTTAGATCCAGAGTAAAGCTCCCTCTACACCATCCACATCAAACACTCCCAGGACAGGTACAGCACGGGGTTAGATACAGAGTAAATCTCCCTCTACACTGTCCCCATCAAACACTCCCAGGACAGGTACAGCACGCGGTTAGATACAGAGTAAATCTCCCTCTACACTGTCCCCATCAAACACTCCCATAACAGGTACAGCACGTTGTTATATACAGATTAAAGCTCCCTCTACACCGTCCCCATCAAACACTCCCAGGACAGGTACAGCACGGGGTTGGATACAGAGTAAATCTCCCTCTACACTGTCCGCATCAAACACTCCCAGGACAGGTACAGCACCGGGTTAGATACAGACAAAATCTCCCTCTACACTGTCCCCATCAAACACTCCCAGGACAGATACAGCACGGGGTTAGATCCAGAGTAAAGCTCCCTCTACACCATCCCCATCAAACACTCCCAGGAAAGGTAAAGCATGGGGTTAGATACAAGAAAATCTCCCTCTACACCATCTCCATCAAACACTCCCAGGACAGGTACAGCATGGATTTGGAACAGTGCAAATCTCCCTCTACACTGTCCCCATCAAACACTCCCAGGACAGGTACAGCACGGGGTTAGATACAGAGTAAAGCTCGCTCTACACTGTCACAATCAAACACTCCCAGGACAGGTACAGCATGGGGTTAGATACAGAGTAAATCTCCCTCTACACTGTCCCCATCAAACACTCCCAGGACAGGTACAGCACGGGGTCAGATACAGAGTAAATCTCCCTCCACATTGTCCCCATCAAACACTCCCAGGACAGGTACAGCACGGGGTTAGATACAGAGTAAATCTCAGTCTACACTGTCCACATCAAACACTCCCAGGAAAGATACAGCACGGGGTTAGATCCAGAGTAAATCTCCCTCGACACCATCAGTATCAAACACTCCCAGGACAGGTACAGCACGGGGATAGATACAGAGTAAATCTCCCTCTACACCCTCCCCATCAAACACTCCCAGGACAGGTACAGCACAAGGTTAGACACAGTGTAAAGCACCATCTTCACTGTCCCCATCAAACACTCCCAGGACAGGTACAGCACGGGGTGAGATACAGAGTAAATCTCCCTCTACTCGGTCCCCATCAAACACTCCCAGGTCAGGTACAGCACGCTGTTAGATACAGAGTAAATCTCCATCTACTACGTCACCATCAAACACTCCCAGGACAGGTACAGCACGGGGTTAGATACAGAGTAAAGATCCCTATACACTGTCCCCATCAAACACTCCCAGGACAGGTACAGCACGGGGTTAGATACAGAGTAAATCTCCCTATACACTGTCCCAATCAAACACTCCCAGGACAGGTACAGCACGGGTTTAGATACAGAGTAAATCTCCCTATACACTGTCCCCATCAAACACTCCCAGGACAGGTACAGCACGGGGTTAGATACAGAGTAAATCTCCCTCTACACTGTCCCCATCAAACAATCCCAGGACTGGTACAGCACGTGGTTAGATACAGAGTAAAGCTCCCTCTACACCGTCCCCATCATACACACCCAGGACAGGTACAGACCGGGGTATGATATACAATAAAGCTCCCTCTACACTGTCCCCATCAAACACTCCGAGGTCAGGGACAGTACGGGGTTAGATACAGAGTAAATCTCCTTGTACACTCTCCCCATCAAACACTCCCAGGACAGGTACAACACGGATTTAGACACAGAGCAAATCTCTGTCTACACCGTCTCCATCAATCACTCCCAGGAAAGGTACAGCACGGGGTTAGATACAGAGTAAATCTCCCTCTACACTGTCCCCATCAAACACTCCCAGGACAGGTACAGCACGGGGTTAGATACAGAGAAAAGCTCCCTCTACACTGTCCCCATCAAACACTCCCAGGAAAGGTACAGCACGGGGTTACATACAGAGTAAAGCTCCCTCTACACCGTCCCCATCAAACACTCCCAGGACAGGTACAGCACGGGGTTAGATACAGAGTAAATCTCCCTCTACACTGTCCCCATCAAACACTCCCAGGACAGGTACAGCACGGGGTTAGATACAGAGTAAATCTCCCTCTACACCGTCCCAATCAAACACTCACAGGAGAGGTACAGCACAGGGTTAGATACAGAGCAAATCTCCCTCTACACTGTCCCCATAAAACACTCCCAGGACAGGTACAGCAGGGGGTTAGATACAGAGTAAATCTCCCTCTACACCGTACCCATCAAACACTCCCAGGACAGGTACAGCACGGGGTTAGATATAGAGTAAAGCTCCCTCTACACCATCCCCATCAAACACTCCCAGGACAGGTACAGCACGGGGTTAGATACAGAGTAAAGCTCCCTCTACACTGTCCCCATCAAACACTCCCAGGACAGGTACAGCATGGGGTTAGATACAGAGAAAAGCTCCCTCTCCACCGTCCCCATCAAACACTCCCAGGACAGGTACAGCACGGGGTTAGATACAGAGTAAATCTCCCTCTACACTGTCCCCATCAAACACTCCCAGGACAGGTACAGCACGGGGTTAGATCCAGAGTAAAGCTCCCTCTACACCGTCCCCATCAAACACTCGCAGGACAGGTACAGCACGGGGATAGATACAGAGTAAATCTCCCTCTACACCGTCCCCATCAAACACTCCCAGGACAGGTACAGCACGGGGTTAGATCCAGAGTAAATCTCCCTCTACACTGTCCCCATCAAACACTCCCAGGACAGGTACAGCACGGGGTTAGATACAGAGTAAATCCCCCTCTACACTGTCCCCATCAAACACACCCAGGACACATACCGCAAGGGGTTAGATGCAGGGTAAATCTCCCTCTACACTGTCCCCGTCAAACACTCCCAGGACAGGTACAGCACGGGGTTAGATACAGAGTAAATCTCCCTCTACACTGTCCCCATCAAACACTCCCAGGTCAGGTACAGCACGCTGTTAGATACAGAGTAAATCTCCATCTACTACGTCACCATCAAACACTCCCAGGACAGGTACAGCACGGGGTTAGATACAGAGTAAAGATCCCTATACACTGTCCCCATCAAACACTCCCAGGACAGGTACAGCACGGGGTTAGATACAGAGTAAAGCTCCCTCTACACTGTCCCCATCAAACACTCCCAGGACAGGTACAGCACGGGGTTAGATACAGAGTAAATCTCCCTCTACACTGTCCCCATCAAACAATCCCAGGACAGGTACAGCACGTGGTTAGATACAGAGTAAAGCTCCCTCTACACCGTCCCCATCAAACACACCCAGGACAGGTACAGACCGGGGTATGATATACAATAAAGCTCCCTCTACACTGTCCCCATCAAACACTCCGAGGTCAGGGACAGTACGGGGTTAGATACAGAGTAAATCTCCTTGTACACTCTCCCAATCAAACACTCCCAGGACAGGTACAACACGGATTTAGACACAGAGCAAATCTCTGTCTACACCGTCTCCATCAATCACTCCCAGGAAAGGTACAGCACGGGGTTAGATACAGAGTAAATCTCCCTCTACACTGTCCCCATCAAACACTCCCAGGACAGGTACAGCACGGGGTTAGATACAGAGAAAAGCTCCCTCTACACTGTCCCCATCAAACACTCCCAGGAAAGGTACAGCACGGGGTTAGATACAGAGTAAATCTCCCTCTACACCGTCCCCATCAAACACTCCCAGGACAGGTACAGCACGGGGTTAGATACAGAGTAAATCTCCCTCTACACCGTCCCCATCAAACACTCCCAGGACAGGGACAGCACGGGGTTACATACAGAGTAAAGCTCCCTCTACACCGTCCCCATCAAACACTCCCAGGACAGGTACAGCACGGGGTTAGATACAGAGTAAATCTCCCTCTACACTGTCCCCATCAAACACTCCCAGGACAGGTACAGCACGGGGTTAGATACAGAGTAAATCTCCCTCTACACCGTCCCAATCAAACACTCACAGGAGAGGTACAGCACAGGGTTAGATACAGAGCAAATCTCCCTCTACACTGTCCCCATAAAACACTCCCAGGACAGGTACAGCAGGGGGTTAGATACAGAGTAAATCTCCCTCTACACCGTACCCATCAAACACTCCCAGGACAGGTACAGCACGGGGTTAGATATAGAGTAAAGCTCCCTCTACACCATCCCCATCAAACACTCCCAGGACAGCTACAGCACGGGGTTAGATACAGAGTAAAGCTCCCTCTACACTGTCCCCATCAAACACTCCCAGGACAGGTACAGCACGGGGTTAGATACAGAGTAAATCTCCCTCTACACTGTCCCCATCAAACACTCCCAGGACAGGTACAGCACGGGGTTAGATCCAGAGTAAAGCTCCCTCTACACCGTCCCCATCAAACACTCCCAGGACAGGTACAGCACGGGGATAGATACAGAGTAAATCTCCCTCTACACCGTCCCCATCAAACACTCCCAGGACAGGTACAGCACGGGGTTAGATCCAGAGTAAATCTCCCTCTACACTGTCCCCATCAAACACTCCCAGGACAGGTACAGCACGGGGTTAGATACAGAGTAAATCCCCCTCTACACTGTCCCCATCAAACACACCCAGGACACATACCGCAAGGGGTTAGATGCAGGGTAAATCTCCCTCTACACTGTCCCCGTCAAACACTCCCAGGACAGGTACAGCACGGGGTTAGATACAGAGTAAATCTCCCTCTACACTGTCCCCATCAAACACTCCCAGGACAGGTACAGCACGGGGTTAGATACAGAGTAAATGTCCCTCTACACTGTCCCCATCAAACACTCCCAGGACAGGTACAGCACGGGGATAGATACATAGTAAATCTCCATCTACACTGTCCCCATCAAACACTCCCAGGACAGGTACAGCACGGGGTTAGATACAGAGTAAATCTCCCTCTACACTGTCCCCATCAAACACTCCCAGGACAGGTACAGCACGGGGTTAGATGCAGAGTAAATCTCCCTCTACACTGTCCCCATCGAACACTCCCAGGACATGTACAGCACTGGGTTAGATACAGAGTAAATCTCCCTCTACACTGTCCCCATCAAACACTCCCAGGACAGGTACTGCAAGGGGTTAGATGCAGAGTAAATCTCCCTCTACACTGTCCCCATCGAACACTCCCAGGACATGTACAGCACGGGGTTAGATACAGAGTAAATCTCCCTCTACACTGTCCCCATCAAACACTCCCAGGACAGGTACAGCACGGGGTTAGATACAGAGTAAATCTCCCTCTACACCATCCCCATCAAACACTCCCAGGACAGAACACCACGGGGTTAGATCCAGAGTAAATCTCCCTCGACACCATCACCAACAAACACTCCCAGGACTGGTACAGCACGGGGATAGATACAGAGTAAATCTCCCTCTACACCGTCCCCATCAAACACTCCCAAAACAGGTACAGCACAAGGTTAGACACAGTGTAAAGCTCCATCTTCACTGTCCCCATCAAACACTCCCAGGACAGGTACAGCACGGGGTGAGATACAGAGTAAATCTCCATCTACTACGTCACCATCAAACACTCCCAGGACAGGTACAGCACGGTGTTAGATACAGAGTAAATCTCCTTGTACACTCTCCCCATCAAACACTCCCAGGACAGGTACAACACGGATTTAGACACAGAGCAAATCTCTGTCTACACCGTCTCCATCAATCACTCCCAGGAAAGGTACAGCACGGGGTTAGATACAGAGTAAATCTCCCTCTACACTGTCCCCATCAAACACTCCCAGGACAGGTACAGCACGGGGTTAGATACAGAGAAAAGCTCCCTCTACACTGTCCCCATCAAACACTCCCAGGAAAGGTACAGCACGGGGTTACATACAGAGTAAAGCTCCCTCTACACCGTCCCCATCAAACACTCCCAGGACAGGTACAGCACGGGGTTAGATACAGAGTAAATCTCCCTCTACACTGTCCCCATCAAACACTCCCAGGACAGGTACAGCACGGGGTTAGATACAGAGTAAATCTCCCTCTACACCGTCCCAATCAAACACTCACAGGAGAGGTACAGCACAGGGTTAGATACAGAGCAAATCTCCCTCTACACTGTCCCCATAAAACACTCCCAGGACAGGTACAGCAGGGGGTTAGATACAGAGTAAATCTCCCTCTACACCGTACCCATCAAACAGTCCCAGGACAGGTACAGCACGGGGTTAGATATAGAGTAAAGCTCCCTCTACACCATCCCCATCAAACACTCCCAGGACAGGTACAGCACGGGGTTAGATACAGAGTAAAGCTCCCTCTACACTGTCCCCATCAAACACTCCCAGGACAGGTACAGCATGGGGTTAGATACAGAGAAAAGCTCCCTCTCCACCGTCCCCATCAAACACTCCCAGGACAGGTACAGCACGGGGTTAGATACAGAGTAAATCTCCCTCTACACTGTCCCCATCAAACACTCCCAGGACAGGTACAGCACGGGGTTAGATCCAGAATAAAGCTCCCTCTACACCGTCCCCATCAAACACTCCCAGGACAGGTACAGCACGGGGATAGATACAGAGTAAATCTCCCTCTACACCGTCCCCATCAAACACTCCCAGGACAGGTACAGCACGGGGTTAGATCCAGAGTAAATCTCCCTCTACACTGTCCCCATCAAACACTCCCAGGACAGGTACAGCACGGGGTTAGATACAGAGTAAATCCCCCTCTACACTGTCCCCATCAAACACACCCAGGACACATACCGCAAGGGGTTAGATGCAGGGTAAATCTCCCTCTACACTGTCCCCGTCAAACACTCCCAGGACAGGTACAGCACGGGGTTAGATACAGAGTAAATCTCCCTCTACACTGTCCCCATCAAACACTCCCAGGACAGGTACAGCACGGGGTTAGATACAGAGTAAATGTCCCTCTACACTGTCCCCATCAAACACTCCCAGGACAGGTACAGCACGGGGATAGATACATAGTAAATCTCCATCTACACTGTCCCCATCAAACACTCCCAGGACAGGTACAGCACGGGGTTAGATACAGAGTAAATCTCCCTCTACACTGTCCCCATCAAACACTCCCAGGACAGGTACAGCACGGGGTTAGATGCAGAGTAAATCTCCCTCTACACTGTCCCCATCGAACACTCCCAGGACATGTACAGCACTGGGTTAGATACAGAGTAAATCCCCCTCTTCACTGTCCCCATCAAACACACCCAGGACAGGTACAGCACGGTGTTAGATTCAGAGTAAATCTCCATCTACTACGTCACCATCAAACACTCCCAGGACAGGTACAGCACGGGGTAAGATGCAGAGTAAATCTCCGTATACACTGTCTCCATCAAACACTCCCAGGACAGGTACAGCACGGGGTTAGATACAGAGTAAATCTCCCTATACACTGTCCCCATCAAACACTCCCAGGACAGGTACAACACGGGGTTAGATACAGAGTAAATCTCCCTCTACACCGTCCCCATCAAACACTCCCAGGACAGCTACAGCACGGGGTTAGATACAGAGTAAATCTCCCTCTACACTGTCCGCATCAAACACTCCCAGGACAGGTACAGCACCGGGTTAGATACAGACTAAATCTCCCTCTACACTGTCCCCATCAATCACTCCCAGGACAGGTACAGCACGGGGTTAGATCCAGAGTAAAGCTCCCTCTACACCATCCCCATCAAACACTCCCAGGACAGGTACAGCACGGGGTTAGATACAGAGTAAAGCTCCCTCTACACTGTCCCCATCAAACACTCCCAGGACAGGTACAGCACGGGGTTAGATACAGAGTAAAGCTCCCTCTACACTGTCCCCATCAAACACTCCCAGGACAGGTACAGCACGGGGTTAGATACAGAGTAAATCTCCCTCTACACTGTCCCCATCAAACACTCCCAGGACAGGTACAGCACGCGGTTAGATACAGAGTAAATCTCCCTCTACACTGTCCCCATCAAACACTCCCATAACAGGTACAGCACGTTGTTATATACAGATTAAAGCTCCCTCTACACCGTCCCCATCAAACACTCCCAGGACAGGTACAGCACGGGGTTGGATACAGAGTAAATCTCCCTCTACACTGCCCGCATCAAACACTCCCAGGACAGGTACAGCACCGGGTTAGATACAGACTAAATCTCCCTCTACACTGTCCCCATCAAACACTCCCAGGACAGATACAGCACGGGGTTAGATCCAGAGTAAAGCTCCCTCTACACCATCCCCATCAAACACTCCCAGGAAAGGTACAGCATGGGGTTAGATACAAGAAAATCTCCCTCTACACCATCTCCATCAAACACTCCCAGGACAGGTACAGCACGGGGTTAGATACAGAGTAAAGCTCGCTCTACACTGTCACAATCAAACACTCCCAGGACAGGTACAGCATGGGGTTAGATACAGAGTAAATCTCCCTCTACACTCTCCCCATCAAACACTCCCAGGACAGGTACAGCACGGGGTCAGATACAGAGTAAATCTCCCTCCACATTGTCCCCATCAAACACTTCCAGGACAGGTACAGCACGGGGTTAGATACAGAGTAAATCTCAGTCTACACTGTCCACATCAAACACTCCCAGGAAAGATACAGCACGGGGTTAGATCCAGAGTAAATCTCCCTCGACACCATCAGTATCAAACACTCCCAGGACAGGTACAGCACGGGGATAGATACAGAGTAAATCTCCCTCTACACCCTCCCCATCAAACACTCCCAGGACAGGTACAGCACAAGGTTAGACACAGTGTAAAGCTCCATCTTCACTGTCCCCATCAAACACTCCCAGGACAGGTACAGCAAGGGGTGAGATACAGAGTAAATCTCCCTCTACTCGGTCCCGATCAAACACTCCCAGGTCAGGTACAGCACGCTGTTAGATACAGAGTAAATCTCCATCTACTACGTCACCATCAAACACTCCCAGGACAGGTACAGCACGGGGTTAGATACAGAGTAAAGATCCCTATACACTGTCTCCATCAAACACTCCCAGGACAGGTACAGCACGGGGTTACATACAGAGTAAATCTCCCTATACACTGTCCCCATCAAACACTCCCAGGACAGGTACAGCACGGGGTTAGATACAGAGTAAATCTCCCTATACACTGTCCCAATCAAACACTCCCAGGACAGGTACAGCACGGGTTTAGATACAGAGTAAATCTCCCTATACACTGTCCCCATCAAACACTCCCAGGACAGGTACAGCACGGGGTTAGATACAGAGTAAATCTCCCTCTACACTGTCCCCATCAAACAATCCCAGGACAGGTACAGCACGTGGTTAGATACAGAGTAAAGCTCCCTCTACACCGTCCCCATCATACACACCCAGGACAGGTACAGACCGGGGTATGATATACAATAAAGCTCCCTCTACACTGTCCCCATCAAACACTCCCAGGACAGGTACAGCACAGGGTCAGATACAGAGTAAATCTCCCTCTACACTGTCCCCATCAAACACTCCCAGGACAGGTACAGCACGGGGTTAGATACAGAGTAAATCTCCCTCTACACCGTCCCAATCAAACACTCACAGGAGAGGTACAGCACAGGGTTAGATACAGAGTAAATCTCCCTCTAAACTGTCCCCATAAAACACTCCCAGGACAGGTACAGCAGGGGGTTAGATACAGAGTAAATCTCCCTCTACACCGTACCCATCAAACACTCCCAGGACAGGTACAGCACGGGGTTAGATATAGAGTAAAGCTCCCTCTACACCATCCCCATCAAACACTCCCAGGACAGGTACAGCACGGGGTTAGATACAGAGTAAAGCTCCCTCTACACTGTCCCCATCAAACACTCCCAGGACAGGTACAGCATGGGGTTAGATACAGAGAAAAGCTCCCTCTCCACCGTCCCCATCAAACACTCCCAGGACAGGTACAGCACGGGGTTAGATACAGAGTAAATCTCCCTCTACACTGTCCACATCAAACACTCCCAGGACAGGTACAGCACGGGGTTAGATCCAGAGTAAAGCTCCCTCTACACCGTCCCCATCAAACACTCCCAGGACAGGTACAGCACGGGGATAGATACAGAGTAAATCTCCCTCTACACCGTCCCCATCAAACACTCCCAGGACAGGTACAGCACGGGGTTAGATCCAGAGTAAAGCTCCCTCTACACCGTCCCCATCAAACACTCCCAGGACAGGTACAGCACGGGGTTAGATACAGAGTAAATCCCCCTCTACACTGTCCCCATCAAACACACCCAGGACACATACCGCAAGGGGTTAGATGCAGGGTAAATCTCCCTCTACACTGTCCCCGTCAAACACTCCCAGGACAGGTACAGCACGGGGTTAGATAAAGATTAAAGCTCCCTCTACACCGTCCCCATCAAACACTCCCAGGACAGTACACCACGGGGTTAGATACAGAGTAAATCTCCCTCTACATTGTCCCCATCAAACACTCCCAGGACAGGTACAGCACGGGGTTAGATACAGAGTAAATGTCCCTCTACACTGTCCCCATCAAACACTCCCAGGACAGGTACAGCACGGGGATAGATACATAGTAAATCTCCATCTACACTGTCCCCATCAAACACTCCCAGGACAGGTACAGCACGGGGTTAGATACAGAGTAAATCTCCCTCTACACTGTCCCCATCAAACACTCCCAGGACGGGTACAGCACGGGGTTAGATACAGAGTAAATCTCCCTCTACACTGTCCCCATTAAACACTCCCAGGACAGGTACAGCACGGGGATAGATACATAGTAAATCTCCATGTACACTGTCCCCATCAAACACTCACAGGACTGGTACAGCACGGGGTTAGATACAGAGTAAATCTCCCTCTACACTGTCCCCATCAAACTCTCCCTGGAAAGATACAGCACGGGGTTAGATCCAGAGCAAATCTCCCTCGACACCATCACCAACAAACACTCCTAGGACTGGTACAGCACGGGGATAGATACAGAGTAAATCTCCCTCTACACCGTCCCCATCAAACACTCCCAAAACAGGTACAGCACAAGGTTAGACACAGTGTAAAGCTCCATCTTCACTGTCCCCATCAAACACTCCCAGGACAGGTACAGCACGGGGTGAGATACAGAGTAAATCTCCATCTACTACGTCACCATCAAACACTCCCAGGACAGGTACAGCACGGGGTTAGATGCAGACTAAATCTCCGTATACACTGTCTCCATCAAACACTCCCAGGACAGGTACAGCACGGTGTTTGATACAGAGTAAATCTCCCTCTACTCTGTCCCCATCAAACACTCCCAGGACAGGTACAGCACGGTGTTAGATACAGAGTAAATCTCCATCTACTACGTCACCATCAAACACTCCCAGGACAGGTACAGCACGGGGTTAGATGCAGAGTAAATCTCCGTATACACTGTCTCCATCAAACACTCCCAGGACAGGTACAGCACGGGGTTAGATACAGAGTAAATCTCCCTATACACTGTCCCCATCAAACACTCCCAGGACAGGTACAACACGGGGTAATATACAGAGTAAATCTCCCACTACACCGTCCCCATCAAACACTCCCAGGACAGGTACAGCACGGGGTTAGATACAGAGTAAATCTCCCTCTACACTGTCCCAATCAAACACTCCCAGGACAGGTACAGCACGGGTTTAGATACAGAGTAAATCTCCCTATACACTGTCCCCATCAAACACTCCCAGGACAGGTACAGCACGGGGTTAGATACAGAGTAAATCTCCCTATACACTGTCCCAATCAAACACTCCCAGGACAGGTACAGCACGGGTTTAGATACAGAGTAAATCTCCCTATACACTGTCCCAATCAAACATTCCCAGGACAGGTACAGCACGGGTTTAGATACAGAGTAAAGCTCCCTATACACTGTCCCCATCAAACACTCCCAGGACAGGTACAGCACGGGGTTAGATACAGAGTAAATCTCCCTATACACTGTCCCCATCAAACACTCCCAGGACAGGTACAGCACGGGGTTAGATACAGAGTAAAGCTCCCTCTACACTGTCCACATCAAACACTCCGAGGTCAGAGACAGTACGGGGTTAGATACAGAGTAAATCTCCTTGTACACTCTCCCCATCAAACACTCCCAGGACAGGTACAACACGGATGTATACACAGAGTAAATCTCCGTCTACACCGTCTCCATCAATCACTCCCAGGACAGGTACAGCACGGGGTTAGATACAGAGTAAATCTCCCTCTACACTGTCCCCATCATAGACTCCCAGGACATGTACAGCACGGGGTAAGATACAGAGTAAAGCTCCCTCTACGCTGTCCCCATCAAACACTCCCAGGACAGGTACAGCACGGGGTTAGATACAGAGTAAATCTCCCTCTAAACCGTCCCCATCAAACACTCCCAGGACAGGTACAGCACAGGGTTAGATACAGAGTAAATCTCCCTCTACACTGTCCCAATTAAACACTCCAAGGACAGGTACAGCACGGGGTTAGATCCAGAGTACAGCTCCCTCTACACCATCACCATCAAACACTCCCAGGACAGGTACAGCACGGGGTTAGATACAGAGTAAATTCCCCTCTTCACTGTCCCCATCAAACACACCCAGGACAGGTACTGCAAGGGGTTAGATGCAGAGTAAATCTCCCTCTACACTGTCCCCATCAAACACTCCCAGGACAGGTACAGCACGAGGTTAGATACAGAGTAAAGCTCCCTCTACACTGTCCCCATCAAACACTCCCAGGACAGGTACAGCACGGGGTTAGATACAGAGTAACTCTCCCTCTACACTGTCCCCATCAAACACTCCCACGACAGGTACAGCACGGAGTTAGATACAGAGTAAATCTCCCTCTACACTGTCCCCATCAAACACTCCCAGGACAGGTACAGCACGGGCTTAGATACAGAGTAAATCTCCCTCTACACCGTCCCCATCAAAGAGTCCCAGGACAGGTACAGCTTGGGGTTAGATATAGAGTCAAGCTCCCTCTACACTGTCCCCATCAAACACTCCCAGGACAGGTACAGCACGGGGTTAGATACAGAGTAAATCTCCCTCTACACTGTCCCCATCAAACACTCCCAGGACAGGTACAGCACGGGGTAATATACAGAGTAAATCTCCCTCTACACTGTCGCCATCAAACACTCCCAGGACAGGTACAGCACGGGGTTAGATACAGAGTAAATCTCCCTCTACACTGTCTACATCAAACACTCCCAGGAAAGGTACAGCACGGGGTTATATACAGAGTAAATCTCCCTCTACACCGTCCCCATCAAACACTCCCAGGACAGGTAAGCACGGGGTTAGATACAGAGTAAACCTCCCTCTACACCGTCCCCATCAAACACTCCCAGGACAGGTACAGCACGGGGTTAGATACAGAGTAAAACTCCATCTTCACTGTCCCCATCAAACACTCCCAGGACAGGTACAGCACGGGGTTAGCTGCAGAGTAAAGATCCCTCTACACTGTCCCGATCAAACAATCCAAGGACAGGTACAGTACGGGGTTAGATACTGAGTAAATCTCCCTCTACACCGTCTCCAACAAACACTACGAGGACTGGTATTGCAGGGGGTTAGATACAGAGTAAATCTCCCTATACACTGTCCCCATCAAACACTCCCAGGACAGGTACAGCACTGGGTTAGATACAGAGTAAATCCCCCTCTTCACTGTCCCCATCAAACACACCCAGGACAGGTACTGCAAGGGGTTAGATGCAGAGTAAATCTCCCACTACACTGTCCCCATCGAACACTCCCAGGACATGTACAGCACGGGGTTAGATACAGAGTAAATCTCCCTCTACACTGTCCCCATCAAACACTCCCAGGACAGGTACAGCACGGGGTTAGATACAGAGTAAATCTCCCTCTACACCATCCCCATCAAACACTCCCAGGACAGTACACCACGGGGTTAGATACAGAGTAAATCTCCCTCTACATTGTCCCCATCAAACACTCCCAGGACAGGTACAGCACGGCGTTAGATACAGAGTAAATCTCCCTCTACACTGTCCCCATCAAACACTCCCAGGACAGGTACAGCACAGGGTTAGATACAGAGTAAATCTCCCTCTACACTGCCCCCATCAAACACTCCCAGGACAGGTACCGAACGGTGTTAGATACAGAGTAAATCTCCCTCTACACTGCCCCCATCAAACACTCCCAGGACAGGTACAGCACGGGGTTAGATACAGAGTAAATCTCCAACTACTACGTCAACATCAAACACTCCCAGGACAGATACAGCACGGGGTTAGATTCAGAGTAAATCTCCCTCTACACCGTCCCCATTAAACACTCCCAGGACAGGTACACCACGGGGTTAGATACAGAGTAAATCTCCCTCTACATTGTCCCCATCAAACACTCCCAGGACAGGTACAGCACGGCGTTAGATACATAGTAAATCTCCCTCTACACTGTCCCCATCAAACACTCCCAGGAAAGGTACAGCACGGGGTTAGACACAGAGTAAATCTCCCTCTACACTGACCCCATCAAACACTCCCAGGACAGATACAGCACGGGGTCATATACAGAGTAAAGCCCCCTCTACACTGTCCCCATCAAACACTCCCGGGACAGGTACAGCACGGGGTTAGATACACAGTAAAAGTCCATCTTCACTGTCCCCATCAAACACTCCCAGGACAGTTACAGCACGGGGTTAGGTACAGAGTAAATCTCCCTCTACACTGTCCCCATCAAACACTCCCAGGACAGGTACAGCAAAGGGTTAGATACAGAGCAAATCTCCCTCTACACCGTCCCCATCAAACACTCCCAGGACAGGTACAGCACGGGGTTAGATACAGAGTAAAGCTCCCTGTACACTGTCCCAATCAAACACTCCCAGGACAGGTACAGCACGGGGTTAGATACAGAGTAAATCTCCCTCTACACTGTCCCAATTAAACACTCCCAGGACAGGTACAGCACGGGGTTAGATACAGAGTAAATCTCCCTCTACACTGTCCCCATCAAACACTCCCAGGACAGGTACAGCACGGGGATAGATACAGAGTAAATCTCCCTCTACACCGTCCCCATCAAACACTCCCAGGACAGGTACAGCACGGGGTTAGATACAGAGTAAATCTCCCTCTACACTGTCCCCATCAACCAATCCCAGGACAGGTACAGCACGGGGTTAGATACAGAGTAAAGCTCCCTCTGCACCGTCCCCATCAAACACTCCCAGGACAGGTACAGCACGGGGTTAGATACAGAGTAAATCTCCCTCTACACTATCCCCATCAAACACTCCCAGGACAGGTACAGCACGGGGTTAGATAGAGAGTAAATCTCCCTCTACACCTTCCCCATCAACACTCCCAGGACAGTTACAGCATGGGGTTAGATACAGAGTAAATCTCCCTCTACACTGTCCCCTTCAAACACTCCCAGGACAGGTACAGCACGGGGTTAGATACAGAGTAAAGCTCCCTGTACACCGTCCCATTCAATCAGGCCCTGGACAGGTACAGCACGGGGTTTGATACAGAGTAAATCTCCCTCTGCACTGTCCCCATCAAACACTCCCAGGACAGGTACAGCACGGGGATAGATACACAGTAAATCTCCCTCTACAATGTCCCCATCAAACACTCCCAGGACAGGTACAGAACGGGGATCGATACAGAGTAAATCTCCCTCTACACCGTCCCCATCAAACACTCCCAGGACAGGTACAGCACTGGGTTAGATACAGAGTAAATTTCCCTCTACACCGGCTCCAACAAACACTCCGAGGACTGGTATTGCGCGGGGTTAGATACAGAATAAAACTCCATATACACTGTCCCCATCAAACACTCCCAGGACAGGTACAGCTTGTGGTTAGATACAGTGTAAAGCTCCCTCTAAACTGTCCCCATCAAACACTCGCAGGACAGGTACAACACGGGGTTAGATCCAGAGTAAAGCTCCCTCTACACCGTCCCCATCAAGCACTCACCGGACAGGTACAGCACGGGTTTAGATACAGCGTAAATCTCCCTATACACCGTCCCCATCAAACACTCCCAGGACAGGTACAGCACGGGGTTAGATACAGAGTAAATCTCCCTCTACACCATCACCATCAAGCACTCACCGGACAGGTACAGCACGGGGTTAGATACAGAGTAAATCTCCCTCTACACCATCACCATCAAACACTCCCAGGACAGGTACAGCACGGGGTTAGATACAGAGTAAATCCCCCTCTTCACTGTCCCCATCAAACACACCCAGGACAGGTACTGCAAGGGTTTAGATGCAGAGTAAATCTCCCTCTACACTGTCCCCATCGAACACTCCCAGGACATGTACAGCACGGGGTTAGATACAGAGTAAATCTCCCTCTACACCGTCCCCATCAAACACTCCGAGGACAGTACACCACGGGGTTAGATACAGAGTAAATCTCCCTCTACATTGTCCCCATCAAACACTCCCAGGACAGGTACAGCACGGCGTTAGATACATAGTAAATCTCCCTCTACACTGTCCCCATCAAACACTCCCAGGACAGGTACAGCACGGGGTTAGATACAGAGTAAATCTCCCTCTACACTGTCCCCATCAAACACTCCCAGGACAGCTACCGCACGGGGTTAGATACAGAGTAAATCTCCCTCTACACTGTCTACATCAAACACTCCCAGGAAAGGTACAGCACGGGGTTAGACACAGAGTAAATCTCCCTCTACACTGACCCCATCAAACACTCCCAGGACAGGTACAGAACGGGGATCGATACAGAGTAAATCTCCCTCTACACCGTCCCCATCAAACACTCCCAGGACAGTTACAGCACTGGGTTAGATACAGAGTAAATTTCCCTCTACACCGGCTCCAACAAACACTCCGAGGACTGGTATTGCACGGGGTAAGATACAGAGTAAAACTCCCTCTACACCGTCCCCATCAAACACTCCCAGCACAGTAACAGCACGTGGTTAGATACAGAGTAAATCTCCCTCTACACAGTCCCCATCAAACACTCCCAGGACAGGTACAGCACGGGGTTAGATACAGAGTAAACCTCCCTCTACACCGTCCCCATCAAACACTCCTAGGACAGGTACAGCATGGGGTTAGATACAGAGTAAATCTCCCTCTACACCGTCCACATCAAACACTCCCAGGACAGGTACAGCAAGGGGTGAGATCCAGAGTAAAGCTCCCTCTACACCGTCCCCATCAAGCACTCACCGGACAGGTACAGCACGGGTTTAGATACAGCGTAAATCTCCCTATACACCGTCCCCATCAAACACCCACAGGAGAGGTACAGTCCGGGGTTAGATACGGACTACATCTCCATCTACACTGTCCCCATCAAACACTCCCAGGACAGGTACAGCACGGGGTTAGATACAGAGTAAATCTCCCTCTACACCATCACCATCAAACACTCCCAGGACAGGTACAGCACGGGGTTAGATACAGAGTAAATCCCCCTCTTCACTGTCCCCATCAAACACACCCAGGACAGGTACTGCAAGGGGTTAGATGCAGAGTAAATCTCCCTCTACACTGTCCCCATCGAACACTCCCAGGACATGTACAGTACGGGGTTAGATACAGAGTAAATCTCCCTCTACACCGTCCCCATCAAACACTCCCAGGACAGGTACAGCACGGCGTTAGATACATAGTAAATCTCCCTCTACACTGTCCCCATCAAACACTCCCAGGACAGGTAAAGCATGGGGTTAGATACAGAGTAAATCTC
Organism: Isurus oxyrinchus; assembly: GCA_026770705.1. NCBI lineage: Eukaryota > Metazoa > Chordata > Chondrichthyes > Lamniformes > Lamnidae > Isurus > Isurus oxyrinchus. The sequence goes on from JANJGN010002206.1 coordinate 63,060, forward strand.
CCTCTACACCGTCCCCATCAAACACTCCCAGGACAGGTACAGCACGGGGTTAGATACAGAGTAAATCTCCCTCTACGCCGACCCCATCAAACACTCCCAGGACAGGTACAGCACGGCGTTAGATACATAGTAAATCTCCCTCTACACTGTCCCCATCAAACACTCCCAGGACAGCTACCGCACGGGGTAAGATACAGAGTAAATCTCCCTCTACACTGTCTACATCAAACACTCCCAGGAAAGGTACAGCACGGGGTTAGATAAAGAGTAAAGCTCCCTCTACACCGTCCCCATCAAACACTCCCAGGACAGGTACAGCACGGGGTTAGATACAGAGTAAATCTCCATCTACTACGTCACCATCAAACACTCCCAGGACAGGTACAGCACACTGTTAGATACAGAGTAAAGCTCCCTCTACTCTGTCCCCATCAAACACTCCCAGGACAGGTACAGCACGGGGTTAGATACAGAGTAAATCTCCCTTACACCGTCCCCATCAAACACTCCCAGGACAGGTACAGACCCGGGTATGATATACAATAAAGCTCCCTCTACACTGTCCCCATCAACCAATCCCAGGACAGGTACAGCACGGGGTTAGATACGGAGTAAATCTCCCTCTACTCTGTCCTCATCAAACAATCCCAGGACAGGTACAGCACGGGGTTAGATACAGAGTAAATCTCCCTCTACACTGTCCCCATCAAACACTCCCAGGACAGCTACCGCACGGGGTTAGATACAGAGTAAATCTCCCTCTACACTGTCTACATCAAACACTCCCAGGAAAGGTACAGCACGGGGTTAGACACAGAGTAAATCTCCCTCTACACTGACCCCATCAAACACTCCCAGGACAGGTACAGAACGGGGATCGATACAGAGTAAATCTCCCTCTACACCGTCCCCATCAAACACTCCCAGGACAGTTACAGCACTGGGTTAGATACAGAGTAAATTTCCCTCTACACCGACTCCAACAAACACTCCGAGGACTGGTATTGCACGGGGTTAGATACAGAGTAAAACTCCCTCTACACCGTCCCCATCAAACACTCCCAGCACAGTAACAGCACGTGGTTAGATACAGAGTAAATCTCCCTCTACACTGTCCCCATCAAACACTCCCAGGACAGGTACAGCACGGGGTTAGATACAGAGTAAACCTCCCTCTACACCGTCCCCATCAAACACTCCTAGGACAGGTACAGCATGGGGTTAGATACAGAGTAAATCTCCCTCTACACCGTCCACATCAAACACTCCCAGGACAGGTACAGCAAGGGGTGAGATCCAGAGTAAAGCTCCCTCTACACCGTCCCCATCAAGCACTCACCGGACAGGTACAGCACGGGTTTAGATACAGCGTAAATCTCCCTATACACCGTCCCCATCAAACACCCACAGGAGAGGTACAGTCCGGGGTTAGATACGGACTACATCTCCATCTACACTGTCCCCATCAAACACTCCCAGGACAGGTACAGCACGGGGTTAGATACAGAGTAAATCTCCCTCTACACCATCACCATCAAACACTCCCAGGACAGGTACAGCACGGGGTTAGATACAGAGTAAATCCCCCTCTTCACTGTCCCCATCAAACACACCCAGGACAGGTACTGCAAGGGGTTAGATGCAGAGTAAATCTCCCTCTACACTGTCCCCATCGAACACTCCCAGGACATGTACAGTACGGGGTTAGATACAGAGTAAATCTCCCTCTACACCGTCCCCATCAAACACTCCCAGGACAGGTACAGCACGGCGTTAGATACATAGTAAATCTCCCTCTACACTGTCCCCATCAAACACTCCCAGGACAGGTAAAGCATGGGGTTAGATACAGAGTAAATCTCCCTCTACACCGTCCCCATCAAACACTCCCAGGACAGGTACAGCACGGGGTTAGATACAGAGTAAATCTCCCTCTACGCCGACCCCATCAAACACTCCCAGGACAGGTACAGCACGGCGTTAGATACATAGTAAATCTCCCTCTACACTGTCCCCATCAAACACTCCCAGGACAGCTACCGCACGGGGTAAGATACAGAGTAAATCTCCCTCTACACTGTCTACATCAAACACTCCCAGGAAAGGTACAGCACGGGGTTAGATAAAGAGTAAAGCTCCCTCTACACCGTCCCCATCAAACACTCCCAGGACAGGTACAGCACGGGGTTAGATACAGAGTAAATCTCCATCTACTACGTCACCATCAAACACTCCCAGGACAGGTACAGCACACTGTTAGATACAGAGTAAAGCTCCCTCTACTCTGTCCCCATCAAACACTCCCAGGACAGGTACAGCACGGGGTTAGATACAGAGTAAATCTCCCTTACACCGTCCCCATCAAACACTCCCAGGACAGGTACAGCACGGGGTTAGATACAGAGTAAATCTCCCTCTACACTGTCCCCATCAAACACTCCCAGGACAGGTACAGCACGGGGTTAGATACAGAGTAAATCTCCCTCTACACTGTCCCCATCAAACACTCCCAAGACAGGTACAGCACGGGGTTAGATACAGAGTAAATCTCCCTCTACACCGTCCCCATCAAACACTCCCAGGACAGGTACAGCACGGGGTTAGATACAGAGTAAATCTCCCTCTACCAATTCCCCATCTAACACTCCCAGGACAGGTACAGCACGGGGTTAGATACAGAGTAAAACTCCCTCTACACTGTCCCCATCAAACAATCCCAGGACAGGTACAGCACGGGGTTAGATACAGAGTAAAACTCCCTCTACACTGTCCCCATCAAACACTCCCAGGACAGGTACAGCACGGGGTTAGATACAGAGTAAATCTCCCTCTACCAATTCCCCATCTAACACTCCCAGGACAGGTACAGCACGGGGTTAGATACAGAGTAAAACTCCCTCTACACTGTCCCCATCAAACAATCCCAGGACAGGTACAGCACGGGGTTAGATACAGAGTAAAACTCCCTCTACACTGTCCCCATCAAACACTCCCAGGACAGGTACAGCACGGGGTTAGATACAGAGTAAAGCTCCCTCTACACTTTCCCCATCAAACACTCCGAGGTCAGGGACAGTACGGGGTTAGATACAGAGTAAAGCTCCCTCTACACCGTCCCCATCAAACAATCCCAGGACAGGTACAGCACGGGGTTAGATACAGAGTAAAGCTCCCTCTACACTGTCCCCATCAAACACTCCGAGGTCAGGTACAGTACGGGGTTAGATACAGAGTAAAGCTCACTCTACACTGTCCCCATCAAACACTCCCAGGACAGGTACAGCACGGGGTTAGATACAGAGTAAATCTCCTTCTACACTCTCCCCATCTAACACTCCCAGGACAGGTACAGCACGGTGTTAGATACAGAGTAAATCTCCGTCTGCACCGTCTCCATCAAACCCTCCCAGGACAGGTACAGCACGGGGTTAGATACAGAGTAAATCTTCGTCTACACCGTCCACATCAAACACTCCCAGAATAGGTAAAGCACGGGGTTAGATACAGAGTAAATCTCCCTCTACACTGTCCCCATCAAACACTCCCAGGAGAGTACAGCACGGGGTTAGATACAGAGTAAAACTCCCTATACACCGTCCCCATCAAACACTCCCAGTACAGGTACAGCACGGGGGTAGATACAGAGTAAAGCTACGTCTACACCGTCCCCATCAAACACTCCCAGGACAGGTACAGCACGGGGTTAGATACAGAGTAAATCTCCCTCTACACTGTCCCCATCAAACACTCCCAGGACAGGTACAGCACGGGGGTAGATACAGAGTAAAGCTCCCTCTACACCGTCCCCATCAAACACTCCCAGGACAGGTACAGCACGGGGTTAGATACAGAGTAAATCTCCCTCTACGCCGTCCCCATCAAACACTCCCAGGACAGGTACAGCACGGGGTTAGATACAGAGTAAATCTCCCTCTACCAAGTCCCCATCTAACACTCCCAGGACAGGTACAGCACGGGGTTAGATACAGAGTAAATCTCCCTCTACACTGTCCCCATCAAACAATCCCAGGACAGGTACAGCACGGGGTTAGATACAGAGTAAAGCTCCCTCTACACTGTCCCCATCAAACACTCCGAGGTCAGGGACAGTACGGGGTTAGATACAGAGTAAATCTCCTTCTACACTCTCCCCATCTAACACTCCCAGGACATGTACAGCACGGGGTTAGATACAGAGTAAATCTCCGTCTGCACCGTGTCCATCAAACTCTCCCAGGACAGGTACAGCTCAGTGTAAGATACAGAGTAAATCTCCCTCTGCACTGTCCCCATCAAACACTCCCAGGACAGGTACAGCACGGGGTTAGATACAGAGTAATTCTCCCTCTACACCGTCCCCATCAAACACTCCCAGGACAGGTACAGCACGGGGTTAGATACAGAGTAAATCTTCGTCTACACCGTCCACATCAAACACTCCCAGAATAGGTAAAGCACGGGGTTAGATACAGAGTAAATCTCCCTCTACACTGTCCCCATCAAACACTCCCAGGACAGGTACAGCACGGGGGTAGATACAGAGTAAAGCTACGTCTACACCGTCCCCATCAAACACTCCCAGGACAGGTACAGCACGGGGTTAGATACAGAGTAAATCCCCCTCTACACCGTCACCATCAAACACACCCAGGAGAGGTACAGTACGGGGTTAGATACAGAGTAAATCTCCCTCTTCACTGTCCCCATCAAACACTCCCAGGACAGGTACAGCACGAGGTTAGATAAAGAGTAAATTTCCCTCTACACCGTCCCCATCAAACTCTCCCATGACAGGTACTGCACGGCATCAGATACAGAGTAAAGCTCCCTCTTCACTGTCCCCATCAAACACTCCCAGGACAGGTAGAGCACGGGGTTAGATACAGAGTAAATCTCCATCCACACTGTCCCCATCAAACACTCCCAGGACAGGTACAGCAAGGGGTTAGATACAGAGTAAACCTCCCTCTACAGTGTCCCCATCAAACACTCCCAGGACAGGTACAGCACGGGGTTAGATACAGAGTAAAGCTCGCTCTACACTGTCCCCATCAAACACTCCCAGGACAGGTACAGCACGGGTTTAGATACAGAGTAAATCTCCCTCTACACTGTCCCCATCAAACACTCCCAGGACAGGTACAGCACGGCGTTAGATACAGAGTAAATCTCCCTCTACACTGTCCCCATCAAACACTCCCAGGACAGGTACAGCACGGGGTTAGACACAGAGTAAATCTCCCTCTACACCGTCCCCATCAAACACTCCCAGGACAGGTACAGCACTGGGTTCGATACAGAGTAAATTTCCCTCTACACTGTCCCCATCAAACACTCCCAGGACAGGTACAGCACGGGGTTAGATACAGAGTAAAACTCCATCTACACCGTTTCCAACAAACACTCCGAGGACAGGTATTGCACTGGGTTAGATACAGAGTAAAACTCCCTCTACACTGTCCCCATCAAACACTCCCAGGACAGGTACAGCACGGGGTTAGATACAGAGCAAATCTCCCACTACACCGTCCCCATCAAACTCTCCCAGGGCAGGTACAGCATGGGGTTAGATACAGAGTAAATCTCCCTCTACACTGTCCCCATCAAACACTCGCAGGACAGGTGCAGCACTGGGTTAGATACAGAGTAAAGCTCCCTCTACACCGTCCCCATCAAACACTCCCAGCACAGGTACAGCACGTGGTTAGATACAGAGTAAATCTCCCTCTACACCGTCCCCATCAAACACTACCAGGACAGGTACAGCATGGGGTTAGATACAGAGTAAATCTCCCTCTACACCGTCCCCATCAAACACTCCCAGGACAGGTACAGCACGGGGTTAGATACAGAGTAAACCTCCCTCTACACCGTCCCCATCAAACACTCCTAGGACAGGTACAGCATGGGGTTAGATACAGAGTAAATCTCCCTCTACACCGTCCACATCAAACACTCCCAGGACAGGTACAGCAAGGGGTGAGATCCAGAGTAAAGCTCCCTCTACACCGTCCCCATCAAGCACTCACCGGACAGGTACAGCACGGGTTCAGATACAGCGTAAATCTCCCTCTACACCGTCCCCATCAAACACCCCCAGGAGAGGTACAGTACGGGGTTAGATACAGAGTACATCTCCATCTACACTGTCCCCATCAAACACTCCCAGGACAGGTACAGCACGGGGTTAGATACAGAGTAAATCTCCCTCTACACTGTCCCCATCAAACATTCCCAGGACAGGTATAGCACGGGGTTAGATACAGAGTAAATCTCCCTCTACACCGTCCCCATCAAACACTCCCGTGACAGGTACTGCACGGCGTCAGATTCAGAGTAAAGCTCCCTCTTCACTGTCTCCATCAAACACTCCCTGGACAGGTACAGCACGGGGTTAGATACAGAGTAAATCTCCATCCACACTGTCCCCATCAAACACTCCCAGGACAGGTACAGCACAGGGTTAGATACAGAGTAAATCTCCATCCACACTGTCCCCATCAAATACTCCCAGGACAGGTACAGCACGGGGTTAGATACTGAGTAAATCTCCCTCTACACTGTCCCCATCAAACACTCCCAGGACAGGTACAGCACGGGCTTAGACACAGAGTAAATCTCCCTCTACACCGTCCCCATCAAACACTCCCAGGACAGGTAGAGCACGGGTTTAGATACAGACTAAAGCTCGCTCTACACTGTCCCCATCTAACACTCCCAGGACAGGTACAGCACGGGGTTAGTACAGAGTAAAGCTCCCTCTACACTGTCCCCATCAAACACTCCCAGGACAGGTACAGCACGGGGTTAGATACAGAGTAAATCTCCCTCTACACCGTCCCCATCAAACACTCCCAGGACACGTACAGCACGGGGTTAGATACAGAGCAAATCTCCCTCTACACCGTCCCCATCAAACACTCCCAGGACAGGTACAGCACAGGGTTAGATACAGAGCAAATCTCCCTCTACACCGTCCCCATCAAACACTCCCAGGACAGGTACAGCACAGGGTTAGATACAGAGCAAATCTCCCTCTACACCATCCCCATCAACACTTCCAGGACAGTTACGGCATGGGTTTAGATACAGAGTAAATCTCCCTCTACACCGTCCCCATCAAACACTCCCAGGACACGTACAGCACGGGGTTAGATACAGAGCAAATCTCCCTCTACACCCTCCCCATCAAACACTCCCAGGACAGGTACAGCACGGGGTTAGATACAGAGTAAATCTCCCTCTACAAAGTCCCCATCAAACACTCCCAGGACAGGTACAGCACGGGGTTAGATACAGAGTAAATCTCCCGCTACACCTTCCCCATCAACACTTCCACGACAGTTACGGCATGGGTTTAGATACAGAGTAAATCTCCTTCTACACTGTCCCCATCAAACACTCCCAGGACAGGTACAGCACGGGGTAAGATACAGAGTAAATCTCCCTCTACACCGTCCCCATCAAACACTCCCAGGACAGGTACAGCACGGGGTTAGATACAGAGTAAATCTCCCTCTACACCATCCCCATCAAACACTCCCAGGACAGGTACAGCACGTGGTTAGATACAGGGTAAATCTCCCTCTACACTGTCCCCATCAAACACTCCCAGGACAAGTACAGCACTGGGTTAGATACAGAGAAAAGCACCCTCTACACCGTCCCCATCAAATACTCCCAAGACAGGTAAAGCACGGGGTTAGATACAGAGTAAATCTCCCACTACACTGTCCCCATCAAACACTCCTAGGACAGGTACAGCACGGGGTTAGATACAGAGTAAATCTCCCGCTACACCTTCCCCATCAACACTTCAAGGACAGTTACGGCATGGGTTTAGATACAGAGTAAATCTCCTTCTACACTGTCCCCATCAAACACTCCCAGGACAGGTAGAGCACGGGTTTAGATACAGACTAAAGCTCGCTCTACACTGTCCCCATCTAACACTCCCAGGACAGGTACAGCACGGGGTTAGTACAGAGTAAAGCTCCCTCTACACTGTCCCCATCAAACACTCCCAGGACAGGTACAGCACGGGGTTAGATACAGAGTAAATCTCCCTCTACACCGTCCCCATCAAACACTCCCAGGACACGTACAGCACGGGGTTAGATACAGAGCAAATCTCCCTCTACACCGTCCCCATCAAACACTCCCAGGACAGGTACAGCACAGGGTTAGATACAGAGCAAATCTCCCTCTACACCGTCCCCATCAAACACTCCCAGGACAGGTACAGCACGGGGTTAGATACAGAGTAAATCTCCCTCTACAAAGTCCCCATCAAACACTCCCAGGACAGGTACAGCACGGGGTTAGATACAGAGTAAATCTCCCGCTACACCTTCCCCATCAACACTTCCAGGAAAGTTACGGCATGGGTTTAGATACAGAGTAAATCTCCTTCTACACTGTCCCCATCAAACACTCCCAGGACAGGTACAGCACGGGGTAAGATACAGAGTAAATCTCCCTCTACACCGTCCCCATCAAACACTCCCAGGACAGGTACAGCACGGGGTTAGATACAGAGTAAATCTCCCTCTACACCGTCCCCATCAAACACTCCCAGGACAGGTACAGCACGTGGTTAGATACAGTGTAAATCTCCCTCTACACTGTCCCCATCAAACACTCCCAGGACAAGTACAGCACTGGGTTAGATACAGAGAAAAGCACCCTCTACACCGTCCCCATCAAATACTCCCAAGACAGGTAAAGCACGGGGTTAGATACAGAGTAAATCTCCCACTACACTGTCCCCATCAAACACTCCTAGGACAGGTACAGCACGGGGTTAGATACAGAGTAAATCTCCCTCTACACTGTCCCCATCAAACACTCCCAGGACAGGTACAGCACGGGGTTAGATACAGAGTAAATCTCCCTCTACACTGTCCCCATCAAACACTCCCAGGACAGGTAAAGCATGGGGTTAGGTACAGAGTAAAGCTCCCACTACACAGTTCACATCAAACTCTCCCAGGACAGGTACAGCACGGGGTTAGTACAGAGTAAAGCTCCCTCTACACAATCCCCATCAAACACTCCCATGACATTTACAGCAAGGTTTTAGATACAGAGTAAAACTCCATCTTCACTGTCCCCATCAAACACTCCCTGGACAGGTACAGCACGGGGTTTGAAACAGAGTAAATCTCCCTCTACACCGTCCCCATCAAACACTCCCAGGACAGGTACAGCACGGGTTTAGATACAGAGTAAATCTCCCTCTACACTGTCCCCATCAAAGACTCCCAGGACAGTTACAGCACGGTGTAAGATACATTGTAAAGCTCCCTCTACACCGTCCCCATCAAACACTCCCAGGACAGGTACAGCACGGGGTGAGATACAGATTAAAGCTCCCTCTAAACTGTCCGCATCAAACACTCCCAGGACAGGTACAGCACGGGGTTAGATGCAGAGCAAATCTCCCTCTACACCGTCCCCATCAAACACTTGCAGGACAGGTACAGCACTGCGTTTGATACAGAGTAAATCTCCCTCTACACTGTCCCCATCAAACTCTCCCAGGGCAGGTACAGCACAGGGTAAGATACAGAGTAAATCTCCCTCTACACAGTCCCCATCAAACACTCCCAGGACAGGTACAGCACAGGGTTAGATACAGAGTAAATCTCCCTCTACACCGTCCCCATCAAACACTCCCAGGACAGGTACAGCACGGGGTTAGATACAGAGTAAATCTCCCTCTACAATGTCCCCATCACACACTCCCAGTACAGGTAAAGCATGGGGTTCGGTACAGAGTAAATCTCCCACTACACCGTTCACATCAAACACTCCCAGGACAGGTACAGCACGGAGTTAGATACAGAGTAAAGTTCCCTCTACACCGTCCCCATCAAACACTCCCAGGACAGGTACAGCACGGGGTTAGATACAGAGTAAATCTCCCTCTACACCGTCCCCATCCAACACTCCCAAGACAGGTACAGCACGGGGTTAGATGCAGTGTAAATCTAAGTCTACACTGTCCCCATTAACAACTCCCAGGACAAGTAATAAACGTTGTTTAATATAGAATAAATCTCCCTCTGCAGTGTCCCCATTAAACTCTCCCAGGACAGGTACAGCACGGGGTTAAATACAGAGTAAATTTCCCTCTACACTGACCCATCAAACACTTCCAGGACAGGTCCAGCACGGGGTTAGATACAGAGTAAATCTCCCTCTACACTGTCCCCATCAAACACTCCCTGGACAGGTACAGCACGGGGTTAGATACAGAGTAAAGCTCCGTCTACACTGTCCCCATCAAACACTCCCAGGACAGGTACAGAACGGGGTGAGATACAGAGTAAATCTCCCTCTACACCGTACCCATCACACACACCCAGGACAGGTACAGCACGGGGTTAGATACAGAGTAAAGCTCCCTCTACACTGTCCCCATCAAACACTCCCAGGACAGATACAGCACGGGGTTAGATACAGAATAAAGCTCCCTCTACACTGTCCCCATCAAACACTCCCAGGACAGGTACAGCACGGGTTAAGATACAGATTAAAGCTCCCTCTACACTGTCCCCATCAAACACTCCCAGGACAGGTACAGCACGGGGTTAGATACAGAGTAAATCTCCCTCTACACCGTCCACATCAAACACTCCCAGGACAGGTACAGCACCGGGTTAGATACAGAGGTAAGCGCCCTCTACACTGTCCCCATCAAACACTCCCACGACAGGTACAGCACGGGGTTAGATACAGAGTAAATCTCCCTCTACACTGTCCCCATCAAACACTCCCAGGAAAGGTACAGCACGGGGTTAGATACAGAGTAAATCTCCCTCTTCCCTTTCCCCATCAAACACTCCCAGGACAGGTACAGCACGGGATTAGATACAGAGGAAATCTCCCTCTACACTGTCCCCATCAAAGACTCCCAGGATAGGTACAACACGAGTTTAGATACAGAGTAAAGCTCACTCTACACTGTCCCCATCAAACACTCCCAGGACAGGTACAGCACGGGGTTAGATGCAGAGCAAATCTCCCTCTACACCGTCCCCATCAAACACTGGCAGGACAGGTACAGCACTGTGTTTGATACAGAGTAAATCTCCCTCTACACTGTCCCCATCAAACTCACCCAGGGCAGGTACAGCACAGGGTTAGATACAGAGTAAATCTCCCTCTACACCGTCCCCATCAAACACTCCCAGGACAGGTAAAGCATGGGGTTAGGTACAGAGTAAAGCTCCCACTACACCATCCCAATCAAACACTCCCAGGACAGGTACAGCACGGGGTTAGATACAGAGTAAATCTCCCTCTACACTGTCCCCATCAAACACTCCCAGGACAGATACAGCACGGGGTTAGATACAGAGTAAAGCTCCCTCTACAGCGTCCCCATCAAACACTCACAGGACAGGTACAGCACGGTGTTAGATACAGAGTAAATCTCCCTCTACACCGTCCCCATCAAACTCTCCCAGGACAGGAACAGTACGGGGTTAGATACAGAGTAAATCTCCCTCTACACTGTCCACATCAAACACTCCCAGGACAGGTACAGCACGGGGTTAGATACAGAGTAAAGCTCCCTCTACACCGTCCACATCAAACACTCCCAGGACAGGTACAGCACGGGATTAGATACAGAGGAAATCTCCCTCTACACTGTCCCCATCAAAGACTCCCAGGACAGGTACAACACGAGTTTAGATACAGAGTAAAGCTCACTCTACACTGTCCCCATCAAACACTCCCAGGACAGGTACAGCACGGGGTTTGATGCAGAGCAAATCTCCCTCTACACCGTCCCCATCAAACACTCGCAGGACAGGTACAGCACTGTGTTTGATACAGAGTAAATCTCCCTCTACACTGTCCCCATCAAACTCACCCAGGGCAGGTACAGCACAGGGTTAGATACAGAGTAAATCTCCCTCTACACCGTCCCCATCAAACACTCCCAGGACAGGTAAAGCATGGGGTTAGGTACAGAGTAAAGCTCCCACTACACCATCCCAATCAAACACTCCCAGGACAGGTACAGCACGGGGTTAGATACAGAGTAAATCTCCCTCTACACTGTCCCCATCAAACACTCCCAGGACAGATACAGCACGGGGTTAGATACAGAGTAAATCTCCCTCTACACCGTCCCCATCAAACTCTCCCAGGACAGGAACAGCACGGGGTTAGATACAGAGTAAATCTCCCTCTACACTGTCCACATCAAACACTCCCAGGACAGGTACAGCACGGGGTTAGATACAGAGTAAAGTTCCCTCTACACTGTCCCCATCAAACACTCCCAGGACAGGTACAGCACGGGGTTAGATACAGAGTAAATCTCCCTCTACACCGTCCCCATCAAACACTCCCAGGACAGGTACAGCACGGGGTTAGATACAGAGTAAATCTCCCTCTACACTGTCCCCATCCAACACTCCCAAGACAGGTACAGCACGGGGTTAGATACAGAGTAAATCTCCGTCTACACTGTCCCCATTAACAACTCCCAGGACAAGTAATGAACGTTGTTTAATATAGAATAAATCTCCCTCTGCAGTGTCCCCATTAAATTCTCCCAGGACAGGTACAGCACGGGGTTAAATACAAAGTAAATTTCCCTCTACACTGACCCATCAAACATTTCCAGGACAGGTACAGCACACGGTTAGAAACAGAGTAAATCTCCCTCTACACTGTCCCCATCAAACACTCCAAGGACAGGTACAGCACGGGGTTAGATACAGAGTAAAGTTCCCTCTACACCGTCCCCATCAAACACTCCCAGGACAGGTAGAGCACGGGGTTAGATACAGAGTAAATCTCTCTCTACACTGTCCCCATCAAACGCTCCCAGGACAGGTACAGAACGGGGGGAGATACAGAGTAAATCTCCCTCTACACCGTACCCATCAAACACTCCCAGGACAGGTACAGCACGGTGTTAGATACAGAGTAAATCTCCCTCTACACCGTCCCCATCAAACACTCCCAGGACAGGTACAGCACGCGGTTAGATACAGAGTAAAGCTCCCTCTACACTGTCCCCATCAAACACTCCCAGGACAGGTACAGCACGGGGTTAGATACAGAGTAAAGCTCCCTCTACACTGTCCCCATCAAACACTCCCAGGACATGTACAGCACGGGGTTAGATACAGAGTAAAGTTCCCTCTACACCGTCCCCATCAAACACTCCCAGGACAGGTACAGCACGGGTTTAGATACAGAGTAAATCTCCCTCTACACTGTCCCCATCAAACACTCCCAGGACAGGTACAGAACGGGGTGAGATACAGAGTAAATCTCCCTCTACACCGTACCCATCACACACACCCAGGACAGGTACAGCACGGGGTTAGATACAGAGTAAATCTCCCTCTACACCGTCCCCATCAAACACTCCCAGGACAGGTACAGCACGGGGTTAGATACAGAGTAAATCTCCCTCTAAACTGTCCCCATCAAACACTCCCAGGACAGGTACAGCACGAGGTTAGATACAGAGTAAATCTCCCTCTACACTGTCCCCATCAAACACTCCCAGGACAGGTACAGCACGGGGTTAGATACAGAGTAAATCTCCCTCTTCACCGTCCCCATCAAACACTCCCAGGACAGGTACAGCACGGGGTTAGATACAGAGTAAATCTCCCTCTACACTGTCCCCATCAAACACTCCCAGGACAGGTACAGCACGGGGTTAGATACAGAGTAAATCTCCCCCTACACTGTCCCCATCAAACACTCCCAGGACAGGTACAGCACGGGGTTAGATACAGAGTAAAGCTCCCTCTACACCGTCCCCATCAAACACTCCCAGGACAGGTACAGCACGGGGTTAGATGCAGAGCAAATCTCCCTCTACACCGTCCCCATCAAACACTCGCAGGACAGGTACAGCACTGTGTTTGATACAGAATAAATCTCCATCTAAACTGTCCCCATCAAACTCTCCCAGGACAGGTACAGCACAGGGTTAGATACAGAGTAAATCTCCCTCTACACCGTCCCCATCAAACACTCCCAGGACAGGTACAGCACAGGGTTAGATACAGAGTAAATCTCCCTCTACACCGTCCCCATCAAACACTCCCAGGACAGGTACAGCACAGGGTTAGATACAGAGTAAATCTCCCTCTACACCGTCCCCATCAAACCATCCCAGGACTGGTACAGCACGGGGTTAGATACAGAGTAAAGCTCCCTCTACACTGTCCCCATCAAACACACCCAGGACAGGTACAGCACGGGGTTAGACACAGAGTAAAGCTCCCTCTACACTGTCCCCATCAAACACTCCCAGGACAGGTACAGCACGGGGTTAGATACAGAGTAAAACTCCCTATACACTGTCCCCATCAAACAATCCCAGGACAGGTACAGCACTCGGTTAGATACAGAGTAAAACTCCCTCTACACCGTCCCCATCAAGCACTCCCAGGACAGGTACAGCACGTGGTTAGATACAGTGTAAATCTCCCTCTACACTGTCCCCATCAAACACTCCCAGGACAGGTACAGCACTGTGTTAGATACAGAGTAAAGCTCCCTCTACACCGTCCCCATCAAACACTCCCAGGACAGGTACAGCACGGGGTTAGATACAGAGTAAATCTCCCTCTACACCGTCCCCATCAAACACTCCCAGGACAGGTACAGCTTGGGGTTAGATACAGAGTAAATCTCCCTCTACACTGTCCCCATCAAACACTCCCAAGACAGGTAAAGCACGGGGTTAGATACAGAGTAAATCTCCCACTACACTGTCCCCATCAAACACTCCCAGGGTAGGTACAGCATGGGGTTAGGTACAGAGTTAAGCTCCCACTACACCGTTCACATCAAACACTCCCAGGACAGGTACAGCACGGGGTTAGATACAGTGTAAATCTCCCTCTACACTGTCCCCATCAAACACTCCCAGGACAGGTACAGCACGGGGTTAGTACAGAGTAAAGCTCCCTCTACAGCATCCCCATAAAACACTCCCATGACATTTACAGCAAGGTTTTAGATACAGATTAAAACTCCATTTTCACTGTCCCCATCAAACACTCCCTGGACAGGTACAGCACGGGGTTTGATACAGAGTAAATCTCCCTCTACACCGTCCCCATCAAACACTCCCAGGACAGGTACAGCACGGGGTTAGATACAGAGTAAATCTCCCTCTACACCGTCCCCATCAAACACTCCCAGGACAGGTAAAGCATGGGGTTAGGTACAGAGTAAAGCTCCCACTACACCATCCCAATCAAACACTCCCAGGACAGGTACAGCACGGGGTTAGATACAGAGTAAATCTCCCTCTACACTGTCCCCATCAAACACTCCCAGGACAGATACAGCACGGGGTTAGATACAGAGTAAAGCTCCCTCTACAGCGTCCCCATCAAACACTCACAGGACAGGTACAGCACGGTGTTAGATACAGAGTAAATCTCCCTCTACACCGTCCCCATCAAACTCTCCCAGGACAGGAACAGCACGGGGTTAGATACAGAGTAAATCTCCCTCTACACTGTCCACATCAAACACTCCCAGGACAGGTACAGCACGGGGTTAGATACAGAGTAAAGCTCCCTCTACACCGTCCACATCAAACACTCCCAGGACAGGTACAGCACGGGATTAGATACAGAGGAAATCTCCCTCTACACTGTCCCCATCAAAGACTCCCAGGACAGGTACAACACGAGTTTAGATACAGAGTAAAGCTCACTCTACACTGTCCCCATCAAACACTCCCAGGACAGGTACAGCACGGGGTTTGATGCAGAGCAAATCTCCCTCTACACCGTCCCCATCAAACACTCGCAGGACAGGTACAGCACTGTGTTTGATACAGAGTAAATCTCCCTCTACACTGTCCCCATCAAACTCACCCAGGGCAGGTACAGCACAGGGTTAGATACAGAGTAAATCTCCCTCTACACCGTCCCCATCAAACACTCCCAGGACAGGTAAAGCATGGGGTTAGGTACAGAGTAAAGCTCCCACTACACCATCCCAATCAAACACTCCCAGGACAGGTACAGCACGGGGTTAGATACAGAGTAAATCTCCCTCTACACTGTCCCCATCAAACACTCCCAGGACAGATACAGCACGGGGTTAGATACAGAGTAAATCTCCCTCTACACCGTCCCCATCAAACTCTCCCAGGACAGGAACAGCACGGGGTTAGATACAGAGTAAATCTCCCTCTACACTGTCCACATCAAACACTCCCAGGACAGGTACAGCACGGGGTTAGATACAGAGTAAAGTTCCCTCTACACTGTCCCCATCAAACACTCCCAGGACAGGTACAGCACGGGGTTAGATACAGAGTAAATCTCCCTCTACACCGTCCCCATCAAACACTCCCAGGACAGGTACAGCACGGGGTTAGATACAGAGTAAATCTCCCTCTACACTGTCCCCATCCAACACTCCCAAGACAGGTACAGCACGGGGTTAGATACAGAGTAAATCTCCGTCTACACTGTCCCCATTAACAACTCCCAGGACAAGTAATGAACGTTGTTTAATATAGAATAAAACTCCCTCTGCAGTGTCCCCATTAAATTCTCCCAGGACAGGTACAGCACGGGGTTAAATACAAAGTAAATTTCCCTCTACACTGACCCATCAAACATTTCCAGGACAGGTACAGCACACGGTTAGAAACAGAGTAAATCTCCCTCTACACTGTCCCCATCAAACACTCCAAGGACAGGTACAGCACGGGGTTAGATACAGAGTAAAGTTCCCTCTACACCGTCCCCATCAAACACTCCCAGGACAGGTAGAGCACGGGGTTAGATACAGAGTAAATCTCTCTCTACACTGTCCCCATCAAACGCTCCCAGGACAGGTACAGAACGGGGGGAGATACAGAGTAAATCTCCCTCTACACCGTACCCATCACACACACCCAGGACAGGTACAGCACGGGGTTAGATACAGAGTAAATCTCCCTCTACACCGTCCCCATCAAACACTCCCAGGACAGGTACAGCACGCGGTTAGATACAGAGTAAAGCTCCCTCTACACTGTCCCCATCAAACACTCCCAGGACAGGTACAGCACGGGGTTAGATACAGAGTAAAGCTCCCTCTACACTGTCCCCATCAAACACTCCCAGGACATGTACAGCACGGGGTTAGATACAGAGTAAAGTTCCCTCTACACCGTCCCCATCAAACACTCCCAGGACAGGTACAGCACGGGTTTAGATACAGAGTAAATCTCCCTCTACACTGTCCCCATCAAACACTCCCAGGACAGGTACAGAACGGGGTGAGATACAGAGTAAATCTCCCTCTACACCGTACCCATCACACACACCCAGGACAGGTACAGCACGGGGTTAGATACAGAGTAAATCTCCCTCTACACCGTCCCCATCAAACACTCCCAGGACAGGTACAGCACGGGGTTAGATACAGAGTAAATCTCCCTCTAAACTGTCCCCATCAAACACTCCCAGGACAGGTACAGCACGAGGTTAGATACAGAGTAAATCTCCCTCTACACTGTCCCCATCAAACACTCCCAGGACAGGTACAGCACGGGGTTAGATACAGAGTAAATCTCCCTCTTCACCGTCCCCATCAAACACTCCCAGGACAGGTACAGCACGGGGTTAGATACAGAGTAAATCTCCCTCTACACTGTCCCCATCAAACACTCCCAGGACAGGTACAGCACGGGGTTAGATACAGAGTAAATCTCCCTCTACACTGTCCCCATCAAACACTCCCAGGACAGGTACAGCACGGGGTTAGATACAGAGTAAAGCTCCCTCTACACCGTCCCCATCAAACACTCCCAGGACAGGTACAGCACGGGGTTAGATGCAGAGCAAATCTCCCTCTACACCGTCCCCATCAAACACTCGCAGGACAGGTACAGCACTGTGTTTGATACAGAATAAATCTCCATCTAAACTGTCCCCATCAAACTCTCCCAGGACAGGTACAGCACAGGGTTAGATACAGAGTAAATCTCCCTCTACACCGTCCCCATCAAACACTCCCAGGACAGGTACAGCACAGGGTTAGATACAGAGTAAATCTCCCTCTACACCGTCCCCATCAAACACTCCCAGGACAGGTACAGCACAGGGTTAGATACAGAGTAAATCTCCCTCTACACCGTCCCCATCAAACAATCCCAGGACTGGTACAGCACGGGGTTAGATACAGAGTAAAGCTCCCTCTACACTGTCCCCATCAAACACTCCCAGGACAGGTACAGCACGGGGTTAGACACAGAGTAAAGCTCCCTCTACACTGTCCCCATCAAACACTCCCAGGACAGGTACAGCACGGGGTTAGATACAGAGTAAAACTCCCTATACACTGTCCCCATCAAACACTCCCAGGACAGGTACAGCACTCGGTTAGATACAGAGTAAAACTCCCTCTACACCGTCCCCATCAAGCACTCCCAGGACAGGTACAGCACGTGGTTAGATACAGTGTAAATCTCCCTCTACACTGTCCCCATCAAACACTCCCAGGACAGGTACAGCACTGTGTTAGATACAGAGTAAAGCTCCCTCTACACCGTCCCCATCAAACACTCCCAGGACAGGTACAGCACGGGGTTAGATACAGAGTAAATCTCCCTCTACACCGTCCCCATCAAACACTCCCAGGACAGGTACAGCTTGGGGTTAGATACAGAGTAAATCTCCCTCTACACTGTCCCCATCAAACACTCCCAAGACAGGTAAAGCACGGGGTTAGATACAGAGTAAATCTCCCACTACACTGTCCCCATCAAACACTCCCAGGGTAGGTACAGCATGGGGTTAGGTACAGAGTTAAGCTCCCACTACACCGTTCACATCAAACACTCCCAGGACAGGTACAGCACGGGGTTAGATACAGTGTAAATCTCCCTCTACACTGTCCCCATCAAACACTCCCAGGACAGGTACAGCACGGGGTTAGTACAGAGTAAAGCTCCCTCTACAGCATCCCCATAAAACACTC
>JANJGN010002207.1:0-81913 GCA_026770705.1 Isurus oxyrinchus
TTTCACTCTGTTTGCCTCTGCTTCACATGGGTTGCCTCTGTTTCACTCTGTTTGCCTCTGTTTCACTCTGCCTCTGCTTCACTCTGTTTGCCTCTGTTCACTCTGTTTGCCTCTGTTTCACTCTGTTTGCCTCTGTTCCACTCTGTTTCACTCTGTTTGCCTCTGTTTCACTCTGTTTGCCCCTGTTTCACTCTGTTTGCCTCTTTTCACTCTGTTTGCCTCTGTTTCAATCTGTTTGCCTCTGTTTCACTCTGTTTGCCTCTGTTTAACTCCGTTTGCCTCTGTTTCACACTGTTTGCCTCTGTTTCACTCATTTTGCCTCTGTTTCACTCTGTTTGCCTCTGTTTCACTCTGTTTGCCACTGTTTCACTCTGTTTGCCTCTTTTTCACTCTGTTTGCCTCTGCCTCACTCTGGTTGCCTCTGTTTGCCTCTGTTTGCCTCTGTTTGCCTCTGTTTGCCTCTGTTTAGGACTGTTTGCCTCTGTTTAAGTCTGTTTGCCTCTGTTTTAAGTCTGTTTGCCTCTGTTTAATTCTTTTTGCCTCTGTTTCACTCTGCTTGCCTCTGTTTACGTCTGGTTGCCTCTGTTTAAGTCTGTTTGCCTCTGTTTCACTCTGTTTGCCTCTGTTTCTGTCTGTTTGCCTCTGTTTCAGTCTGTTTGCCTCTGTTTCAGTCTGTTTGCCTCTGTTTAATTCTGTTTGCCTCTGTTTGCCTCTGTTTCACTCTGTTTGCCTGTGTTTAAGTCTGTTTGCCTCTGTTTAAGTCTGTTTGCCTGTTTCACTCTGTTTGCCTCTGTTTAAGTCTGTTTAGCTCTGTTTAAGTCTGTTTAACTCTGTTTGCCTCTGTTTCACTCTATTAGCCTCTGTTTGCATCTGTTTGGCTCTGTTTGCCTCTGTTTCAGTCTGTTTCACTCTGTTTAGTCTGTTTGCCTCTGTTTCAGTCTGTTTGCCTCTGTTTCATTATGTTTGCCTCTGTTTCACCCTGTTTGCCCCTGTTTCACTCTGTTTGCCTCTGTTTCCGTCTTCTTGCATCTGTTTCAGTCTGTTTGCCTCTGTTTAAGTCTGTTTGCCTCTGTTTAAGTCTGTTTGCCTCTGTTTAAGTCTGTTTGCCTCTGTTTAAATCTGTTTGCCTCTGTTTGCCTCTGTTTGCCTCTGTTTGCCTCTGTTAGCCTCTGTTTGCCTCTGTATGCCTCTGTTTGCCTCTGTTGCCTCTGTTTAAGTCTGTTTGCCTCTGTTTAAGTCTGTTTGCATCTGTTTAAGTCTGTTTGCCTCAATTTAAACTCTGTTTGCCTCTGTTTGCCTCTGTTTAAATCTGTTTGCCTCAGTTTAACTCTGTTTGCCTCTGTTTGCCTCTGTTTAACTCTGTTTGCCTCAGTTTAACTCTGTTTGCCTCTGTTTGCCTCTGTTTAACTCTGTTTTCCTCTGTTTAACTCTGTTTGCCTCGGTTTAAATCTGTCTCTCTGTTTGTCTCAGTTTAACTCTGTTTGCCTCTGTTTGCCTCTGTTTAACTCTGTTGCCTCTGTTTATCTCTGTCTCTCTGTTTGCCTCTGTTTAACTCTGTCTCTCTGTTTGCCTCTTTCAAAGACGGTTTAACTCTGTTTGCCTCTGTATGCCTCTGTTTCCTCTGTTTGCCTCATCTATACACTGTTTGATCTGTTTGTCTCATTTTAACTCTGTTGCCTCTATTTAACTATGTTTGCCTCTGTTTGCATCTGTTTAACTCTGTTTGCCTCTGCTTAACTCTACTTGTCGCTGTTTGCCTCTGTTTAACTTTGTTTGCCTCTGTTAAACTCTGTTTGCTGCTGTTTGCCTCAGTATAACTCTGTCGCCTTCCGGTTGCGGCTATTTGCCTCTGTTTGTCTCTGTTTAACGCTGTTCAACTCTGTTTGCCTCTGTCAAACTCTTTTGCAATGTGTTTAACTCTGTTTGCCTCTGTTTGCCTCTGTTTAACTCTGTTTGCCTCTTTTTAACTCTGTTTGCATCTGTTGGTCTCTGTTTACCTCTGTTTAATGACGTTTGCTTCCGTTTAACTCCCATTAACTCTGTTTGCCTCTGTTTGCCTCATTTTAACGCTTTTGCCTCTATTTAACTCTGCTGTATCTGTTTGCCTCTGTTTAACTGTGTTTGCCTCCTTTTAACTCTGCTTAACTCTGTTTGCCTCAGTTTGCCTCTTTTTAACTCTGTTTGCCTCATTGCAACTCTGTTGCCTCTATTTAACTATGTTTGCCTCTGTTTGCATCTGTTTAACTCTGTTTGCCTCTGTTTAACTCTGTTCAACTCTGTTTGCCTCTGTTTAAATCTGTTTGCCTCTGTTTGCCTCTGTATAAATCGGTTTAACTCTGTTTGCCTCTGTTAACTCGGTTTAAGTCTGTTTATTTCTGTTTGCCTCTGATTGCCTCCGTCTAAATCTGTTTGCCTCTGTTTAACTCTGTTTGCATCTGTTTAACTCTGGTTAACTCTTTTTGCCACTGTTTAAATCTGTTTAACTCTGTTTGCCTCAGTTTAATTCTGTTTGCCTCTGTTTAACTCTGTTTGCCTCAGTTTAACTCTGTTTGCCTCTGTTTGCCTCTGTTTAACTCTGTTTGCCTCAGTTTAACTCTGTTTGCCTCTGTTTGCCTCTGTTTAACTCTGTTTTCCTCTGTTTAACTCTGTTTGCCTCGGTTTAAATCTGTCTCTCTGTTTGCCTCAGTTTAACTCTGTTTGCCTCTGTTTGCCTCAGTTTAACTCTGTTTGCCTCTGTCTGCATCTCCTTAACTCTGTTTAAATCTGTTTGGCTCTGTTTAACTCTGTTTGCCTCCGTCAAACTCTGTTTACCTCTTTTTAATTCTGTTTGCCTCTGTTTAAATCTGTTTAACTCTGTTTGCCTCTGTTTAAATCTGTTTGCCTCTGTTTGCCTCTGTATAAATCTGTTTTACTCTGTTTGCCTCTGTTAAATCTGTTTAACTCTGTTTGCCTCAGTTTAACTCTGTCTCTCTGCGTCAGTTTATCTGTGTTTCCTTCTGTTTGCCTCAGTTTAACTCTGTTTGCCTCCGTTTAATTCTGTTTGCCTCTGTCTGTGTCTCTTCAACTCTGTTTAAATCTGTTTGGCTCTGTTTGCCTCTGTATAACTCTGTTTAACTCTGTCTGCCGCTGTTAACTCTGTTTGCCTCCGTCAAACTCTGTTTCACTCTGTTTAACTCTGTTTGCCTTGGTTTGCATCTGTTTAACTCTCTTTAACTCTGTTTGCCTCTGTTTCACTCTGTCTACCTTGGTTTGCCTCTGTTTAACTCTGTTGAAATCTGTTTGTATCTGTTTGCCTGTGTTTAATTGTGTTTGCCTCTGTTTAACTCTGTTTAACTCTGTTTAACTCTGTATGCCTCTGTTTGCCTCTGTTTGCCTCTTTTTTACACAGTTTGATCTGTTTGCCTCAGTTTAACTCTGTTGCCTCTATTTAACTATGTTTGCATCTGTTTAAATCTGTTGAACTCTGTTTCTATCTGTTTGCCTCTGTTTAACTCTGTTTGCCTCTGTTTAACTATGTTTGCCTCTGTTTGCCTCAGTTTGCCTCTTTTTAACTCTGTTTGATCTGTTTGCCTCATTTCAACTCTGTTGCCTCTATTTAACTATGTTTACCTCTGTTTGCCTCTGTTTAATTCTGTTTGCCTCCTTTTAATTCTGTTTAACTCTGTTTGCCTCCGTTTGCCTCTTTTTAACTCTGTTTGCCTCATTGTAACTCTGTTGCCTCTATTTAACTATGTTTGCCTCTGTTTGCATCTGTTTAACTCTGTTTGCCTCTGTTTAAATCTGTTTGCATCTGTTTGCCTCTGTATATCTCTGTTTTACTCTGTCTGCCTCTGTTAACTCTGTTTGCCTCTATCAAACTCTATTTAAATCTGTTTAACTATGTTTGCCTCTGTTTGCCTCTGTTTAACTCAGTTTGCCTCTGTTTAAATCTGTTTAACTCTGTTTGCCTCTGTTTAAATCTGTTTGCCTCTGTTTGCCTCTGTATAAATCTGTTTTACTCAGTTTGCCTCTGTTAAATCTGTTTGCCTCTATCAAAGTCTGTTTAAATCTGTTTATTTCTGTTTGCCTCTGTTTGCCTCGGTTTAACTCTGTTTGCCTCAGTTTAACTCTGTTTGCCTCTGTTTGCCTCTGTTTAACTCTGTTTTCCTCTGTTTAACTCTGTTTGCCTCGGTTTAAATCTGTCTCTCTGTTTGCCTCAGTTTAACTCTGTTTGCCTCTGTTTGCCTCAGTTTAACTCTGTTTGCCTCTGTCTGCATCTCCTTAACTCTGTTTAAATCTGTTTGGCTCTGTTTAACTCTGTTTGCCTCCGTCAAACTCTGTTTACCTCTTTTTAATTCTGTTTGCCTCTGTTTAAATCTGTTTAACTCTGTTTGCCTCTGTTTAAATCTGTTTGCCTCTGTTTGCCTCTGTATAAATCTGTTTTACTCTGTTTGCCTCTGTTAAATCTGTTTAACTCTGTTTGCCTCAGTTTAACTCTGTCTCTCTGCGTCAGTTTATCTGTGTTTCCTTCTGTTTGCCTCAGTTTAACTCTGTTTGCCTCCGTTTAATTCTGTTTGCCTCTGTCTGCATCTCTTTGACTCTGTTTAAATCTGTTTGCCTCAGTATAACTCTGTTCAACTCTGTCTGCCGCTGATAACTCTGTTTGCCTCCGTCAAACTCTGTTTCACTCTGTTTCACTCTGTTTGCCTCTGTTTGCATCTGTTTCACTCTCTTTAACTCTGTTTGCCTCTGTTTAACTCTGTTTACCTTGGTTTGCATCTGTTTAACTCTCTTTAACTCTGTTTGCCTCTGTGTAAATCTGTTTGCCTCTGTTTATCTCTGTTTGCCTCTGTTAACTCAGTTTGCCTCTGTTGGCATCTATTTAACTCTGTTTGCCTCTGTTTGCCTCTTTTTAACTCTTTTGCCTCTATTTCAATCTGTTTGTATCTGTTTGCATCTGTTTAAATCTGTTTGTCTCTGTTTAACTCTGTTTAATGCTGTTTGCCTCTGTGTAACTCTGTTTGCCTCTTTTTAACTCTATTGCCTCTATCTATCTCTGTTTAACTCTCTTTGCCTCGGTTTCACTCTGTTTGCCTCTGTTTAACACTGTTTTAATCTATTTGCCTCTGTTTGCCTATGTTTAACTGTGTTTGCCTCTGTTTAACTCTGTTGAACTCTGTTTGTATCTGTTTGCCTGTGTTTAACTGTGTTTGCCTCTGTTTAACTCTGTTTAACTCTGTATGCCTCTGTTTCCTCTGTTTGCCTCATTTTTACACTGTTTGATCTGTTTGCCTCATTTTACCTCTGTTGCCTCTATTTAACTATGTTTGCCTCTGTTTGCATCTGTTTAACTCTGTTTGCCTCTGTTTAAATCTGTTTGCATCTGTTTGTCTCTGTATATCTCTATTTTACTCTGTCTGCCTCTGTTAACTCTGTTTGAATCTATCAAACTCTATTTAAATCTGTTTAATTCTGTTTGCCTCTGTTTAACTCAGTTTGCCTGTTTAAATCTGTTTAACTCTGTTTGCCTCTGTTTAAATCTGTTGAACTCTGTTTGTATCTGTTTGCCTCTGTTTAACTGTGTTTGCCTCAGTTTAACTCTGTTTGCCTCTATCAAAGTCTGTTTAAATCTGTTTATTTCTGTTTGCCTCTGTTTGCCTCTGTTTAACTCAGTTTGCCTGTTTAAATCTGTTTAACTCTGTTTGCCTCTGTTTAAATCTGTTGAACTCTGTTTGTATCTGTTTGCCTCTGTTTAACTGTTTGCCTCCGTTTAACTCTGTTTGCCTCTGTTTAAATCTGTTTAACTCTGTTTGCCTCAGTTTAACTCTGTTTGCCTCTGTTTGCTTCTGTTTAACTCTGTTTAACTCTGTTTGCCTCTGTTTAACTCTGTCTCTCTGCGTCAGTTTAATTGTGTTTGCCTCAGTTTGCCTCAGTTTAACTCTGTTTGCCTCCGTTTAATTCGGTTTGCCTCTGTCAGCATCTCTTTAACTCTGTTTAAATCTGTTTGCCTCAGTATAACTCTGTTCAACTCTGTCTGCCGCTGATAACTCTGTTTGCCTCCGTCAAACTCTGTTTAACTCTGTTTGCCTTGGTTTGCATCTGTTTAACACTCTTTAACTCTGTTTGCCTCTGTTTCACTCTGTCTACCTTGGTTTGCCTCTGTTTAACTCTCTTTAACTCTGTTTGCATCTGTTTAACTCTGTTTGCCTCTGTTGGCATCTATTTAACGCAGTTTGCCTCTGTTTGCCTCTTTTTAACTCTTTTGCCTCTATTTAAATCTGTTTGTATCTGTTTGCATCTGTTTAACTCTGTTTGTCTCTGCTTAACTCTGTTTAATGCTGTTTGCCTCTGTTTGCCTCTGTGTAACTCTGTTTGCTTCTTTTTAACTCTATTGCCTCTATTTAACTCTGTTTAACTCTCTTTGCCTCGGTTTCACTCTGTTTGCCTCTGTTTAACACTGTTTTAATCTATTTGCCTCTGTTTGCCTATGTTTAACTGTGTTTGCCTCAGTTTAACTCTGTTTGCCTCTGTTTGCCTCTGTTTAACTCTGTTTGCCTCAGTTTAACTCTGTTTGCCTCTGTTTGCCTCTGTTTAACTCTGTTTTCCTCTGTTTAACTCTGTTTGCCTCGGTTTAAATCTGTCTCTCTGTTTGTCTCAGTTTAACTCTGTTTGCCTCTGTTTGCCTCTGTTTAACTCTGTTTGCCTCTGTTTAACTCTGTTTGCATCTGTTGGTCTCTGTTTACCTCTGTTTAATGACGTTTGCTTCCGTTTAACTCCCATTAACTCTGTTTGCCTCTGTTTGCCTCATTTTAACGCTTTTGCCTCTATTTAACTCTGCTGTATCTGTTTGCCTCTGTTTAACTGTGTTTGCCTCCTTTTAACTCTGTTTAACTCTGTTTGCCTCAGTTTGCCTCTTTTTAACTCTGTTTGCCTCATTGCAACTCTGTTGCCTCTATTTAACTATGTTTGCCTCTGTTTGCATCTGTTTAACTCTGTTTGCCTCTGTTTAACTCTGTTCAACTCTGTTTGCCTCTGTTTAAATCTGTTTGCCTCTGTTTGCCTCTGTATAAATCGGTTTAACTCTGTTTGCCTCTGTTAACTCAGTTTAAGTCTGTTTATTTCTGTTTGCCTCTGATTGCCTCCGTCTAAATCTGTTTGCCTCTGTTTAACTCTGTTTGCATCTGTTTAACTCTGGTTAACTCTTTTTGCCACTGTTTAAATCTGTTTAACTCTGTTTGCCTCAGTTTAATTCTGTTTGCCTCTGTTTAACTCTGTTTGCCTCAGTTTAACTCTGTTTGCCTCTGTTTGCCTCTGTTTAACTCTGTTTGCCTCAGTTTAACTCTGTTTGCCTCTGTTTGCCTCTGTTTAACTCTGTTTGCCTCAGTTTAACTCTGTTTGCCTCTGTTTGCCTCTGTTTAACTCTGTTTTCCTCTGTTTGCCTCGGTTTAAATCTGTCTCTCTGTTTGCCTCAGTTTAACTCTGTTTGCCTCTGTTTGCCTCAGTTTAACTCTGTTTGCCTCTGTCTGCATCTCCTTAACTCTGTTTAAATCTGTTTGGCTCTGTTTAACTCTGTTTGCCTCCGTCAAACTCTGTTTACCTCTTTTTAATTCTGTTTGCCTCTGTTTAAATCTGTTTAACTCTGTTTGCCTCTGTTTAAATCTGTTTGCCTCTGTTTGCCTCTGTATAAATCTGTTTTACTCTGTTTGCCTCTGTTAAATCTGTTTAACTCTGTTTGCCTCAGTTTAACTCTGTCTCTCTGCGTCAGTTTATCTGTGTTTCCTTCTGTTTGCCTCAGTTTAACTCTGTTTGCCTCCGTTTAATTCTGTTTGCCTCTGTCTGTGTCTCTTCAACTCTGTTTAAATCTGTTTGGCTCTGTTTGCCTCTGTATAACTCTGTTTAACTCTGTCTGCCGCTGTTAACTCTGTTTGCCTCCGTCAAACTCTGTTTCACTCTGTTTAACTCTGTTTGCCTTGGTTTGCATCTGTTTAACTCTCTTTAACTCTGTTTGCCTCTGTTTCACTCTGTCTACCTTGGTTTGCCTCTGTTTAACTCTGTTGAAATCTGTTTGTATCTGTTTGCCTGTGTTTAATTGTGTTTGCCTCTGTTTAACTCTGTTTAACTCTGTTTAACTCTGTATGCCTCTGTTTGCCTCTGTTTGCCTCTTTTTTACACAGTTTGAACTGTTTGCCTCAGTTTAACTCTGTTGCCTCTATTTAACTATGTTTGCATCTGTTTAAATCTGTTGAACTCTGTTTCTATCTGTTTGCCTCTGTTTAACTCTGTTTGCCTCTGTTTAACTATGTTTGCCTCTGTTTGCCTCAGTTTGCCTCTTTTTAACTCTGTTTGATCTGTTTGCCTCATTTCAACTCTGTTGCCTCTATTTAACTATGTTTGCCTCTGTTTGCCTCTGTTTAATTCTGTTTGCCTCCTTTTAATTCTGTTTAACTCTGTTTGCCTCTGTTTGCCTCTTTTTAACTCTGTTTGCCTCATTGTAACTCTGTTGCCTCTATTTAACTATGTTTGCCTCTGTTTGCATCTGTTTAACTCTGTTTGCCTCTGTTTAAATCTGTTTGCATCTGTTTGCCTCTGTATATCTCTGTTTTACTCTGTCTGCCTCTGTTAACTCTGTTTGCCTCTATCAAACTCTATTTAAATCTGTTTAACTATGTTTGCCTCTGTTTGCCTCTGTTTAACTCAGTTTGCCTCTGTTTAAATCTGTTTAACTCTGTTTGCCTCTGTTTAAATCTGTTTGCCTCTGTTTGCCTCTGTATAAATCTGTTTTACTCAGTTTGCCTCTGTTAAATCTGTTTGCCTCTATCAAAGTCTGTTTAAATCTGTTTATTTCTGTTTGCCTCTGTTTGCCTCGGTTTAACTCTGTTTGCCTCTGTTTGCCACTGTTTAAATCTGTTTCACTCTGTTTGCCTCAGTTTAACTCTGTTTGCCTCTGTTTGCTTCTGTTTAACTCTGTTTAACTCTGTTTGCCTCTGTTTGCCTCTGTCTCTCTGCGTCAGTTTAACTGTGTTTGCCTCTGTTTGCCTCAGTTTAACTCTGTTGGCCTCCGTTTAATTCTGTTTGCCTCTGTCTGCATCTCTTTGACTCTGTTTAAATCTGTTTGCCTCAGTATAACTCTGTTCAACTCTGTCTGCCGCTGATAACTCTGTTTGCCTCCGTCAAACTCTGTTTCACTCTGTTTCACTCTGTTTGCCTCTGTTTGCATCTGTTTCACTCTCTTTAACTCTGTTTGCCTCTGTTTAACTCTGTTTACCTTGGTTTGCATCTGTTTAACTCTCTTTAACTCTGTTTGCCTCTGTGTAAATCTGTTTGCCTCTGTTTATCTCTGTTTGCCTCTGTTAACTCAGTTTGCCTCTGTTGGCATCTATTTAACTCTGTTTGCCTCTGTTTGCCTCTTTTTAACTCTTTTGCCTCTATTTCAATCTGTTTGTATCTGTTTGCATCTGTTTAAATCTGTTTGTCTCTGTTTAACTCTGTTTAATGCTGTTTGCCTCTGTGTAACTCTGTTTGCCTCTTTTTAACTCTATTGCCTCTATCTATCTCTGTTTAACTCTCTTTGCCTCGGTTTCACTCTGTTTGCCTCTGTTTAACACTGTTTTAATCTATTTGCCTCTGTTTGCCTATGTTTAACTGTGTTTGCCTCTGTTTAACTCTGTTGAACTCTGTTTGTATCTGTTTGCCTGTGTTTAACTGTGTTTGCCTCTGTTTAACTCTGTTTAACTCTGTATGCCTCTGTTTCCTCTGTTTGCCTCATTTTTACACTGTTTGATCTGTTTGCCTCATTTTACCTCTGTTGCCTCTATTTAACTATGTTTGCCTCTGTTTGCATCTGTTTAACTCTGTTTGCCTCTGTTTAAATCTGTTTGCATCTGTTTGTCTCTGTATATCTCTATTTTACTCTGTCTGCCTCTGTTAACTCTGTTTGAATCTATCAAACTCTATTTAAATCTGTTTAATTCTGTTTGCCTCTGTTTAACTCAGTTTGCCTGTTTAAATCTGTTTAACTCTGTTTGCCTCTGTTTAAATCTGTTGAACTCTGTTTGTATCTGTTTGCCTCTGTTTAACTGTGTTTGCCTCAGTTTAACTCTGTTTGCCTCTATCAAAGTCTGTTTAAATCTGTTTATTTCTGTTTGCCTCTGTTTGCCTCTGTTTAACTCAGTTTGCCTGTTTAAATCTGTTTAACTCTGTTTGCCTCTGTTTAAATCTGTTGAACTCTGTTTGTATCTGTTTGCCTCTGTTTAACTGTTTGCCTCCGTTTAACTCTGTTTGCCTCTGTTTAAATCTGTTTAACTCTGTTTGCCTCAGTTTAACTCTGTTTGCCTCTGTTTGCTTCTGTTTAACTCTGTTTAACTCTGTTTGCCTCTGTTTAACTCTGTCTCTCTGCGTCAGTTTAATTGTGTTTGCCTCAGTTTGCCTCAGTTTAACTCTGTTTGCCTCCGTTTAATTCGGTTTGCCTCTGTCAGCATCTCTTTAACTCTGTTTAAATCTGTTTGCCTCAGTATAACTCTGTTCAACTCTGTCTGCCGCTGATAACTCTGTTTGCCTCCGTCAAACTCTGTTTAACTCTGTTTGCCTTGGTTTGCATCTGTTTAACACTCTTTAACTCTGTTTGCCTCTGTTTCACTCTGTCTACCTTGGTTTGCCTCTGTTTAACTCTCTTTAACTCTGTTTGCATCTGTTTAACTCTGTTTGCCTCTGTTGGCATCTATTTAACGCAGTTTGCCTCTGTTTGCCTCTTTTTAACTCTTTTGCCTCTATTTAAATCTGTTTGTATCTGTTTGCATCTGTTTAACTCTGTTTGTCTCTGCTTAACTCTGTTTAATGCTGTTTGCCTCTGTTTGCCTCTGTGTAACTCTGTTTGCTTCTTTTTAACTCTATTGCCTCTATTTAACTCTGTTTAACTCTCTTTGCCTCGGTTTCACTCTGTTTGCCTCTGTTTAACACTGTTTTAATCTATTTGCCTCTGTTTGCCTATGTTTAACTGTGTTTGCCTCAGTTTAACTCTGTTTGCCTCTGTTTGCCTCTGTTTAACTCTGTTTGCCTCAGTTTAACTCTGTTTGCCTCTGTTTGCCTCTGTTTAACTCTGTTTTCCTCTGTTTAACTCTGTTTGCCTCGGTTTAAATCTGTCTCTCTGTTTGTCTCAGTTTAACTCTGTTTGCCTCTGTTTGCCTCTGTTTAACTCTGTTTGCCTCTGTTTAACTCTGTTTGCATCTGTTGGTCTCTGTTTACCTCTGTTTAATGACGTTTGCTTCCGTTTAACTCCCATTAACTCTGTTTGCCTCTGTTTGCCTCATTTTAACGCTTTTGCCTCTATTTAACTCTGCTGTATCTGTTTGCCTCTGTTTAACTGTGTTTGCCTCCTTTTAACTCTGTTTAACTCTGTTTGCCTCAGTTTGCCTCTTTTTAACTCTGTTTGCCTCATTGCAACTCTGTTGCCTCTATTTAACTATGTTTGCCTCTGTTTGCATCTGTTTAACTCTGTTTGCCTCTGTTTAACTCTGTTCAACTCTGTTTGCCTCTGTTTAAATCTGTTTGCCTCTGTTTGCCTCTGTATAAATCGGTTTAACTCTGTTTGCCTCTGTTAACTCGGTTTAAGTCTGTTTATTTCTGTTTGCCTCTGATTGCCTCCGTCTAAATCTGTTTGCCTCTGTTTAACTCTGTTTGCATCTGTTTAACTCTGGTTAACTCTTTTTGCCACTGTTTAAATCTGTTTAACTCTGTTTGCCTCAGTTTAATTCTGTTTGCCTCTGTTTAACTCTGTTTGCCTCAGTTTAACTCTGTTTGCCTCTGTTTGCCTCTGTTTAACTCTGTTTGCCTCAGTTTAACTCTGTTTGCCTCTGTTTGCCTCTGTTTAACTCTGTTTGCCTCAGTTTAACTCTGTTTGCCTCTGTTTGCCTCTGTTTAACTCTGTTTTCCTCTGTTTGCCTCGGTTTAAATCTGTCTCTCTGTTTGCCTCAGTTTAACTCTGTTTGCCTCTGTTTGCCTCAGTTTAACTCTGTTTGCCTCTGTCTGCATCTCCTTAACTCTGTTTAAATCTGTTTGGCTCTGTTTAACTCTGTTTGCCTCCGTCAAACTCTGTTTACCTCTTTTTAATTCTGTTTGCCTCTGTTTAAATCTGTTTAACTCTGTTTGCCTCTGTTTAAATCTGTTTGCCTCTGTTTGCCTCTGTATAAATCTGTTTTACTCTGTTTGCCTCTGTTAAATCTGTTTAACTCTGTTTGCCTCAGTTTAACTCTGTCTCTCTGCGTCAGTTTATCTGTGTTTCCTTCTGTTTGCCTCAGTTTAACTCTGTTTGCCTCCGTTTAATTCTGTTTGCCTCTGTCTGTGTCTCTTCAACTCTGTTTAAATCTGTTTGGCTCTGTTTGCCTCTGTATAACTCTGTTTAACTCTGTCTGCCGCTGTTAACTCTGTTTGCCTCCGTCAAACTCTGTTTCACTCTGTTTAACTCTGTTTGCCTTGGTTTGCATCTGTTTAACTCTCTTTAACTCTGTTTGCCTCTGTTTCACTCTGTCTACCTTGGTTTGCCTCTGTTTAACTCTGTTGAAATCTGTTTGTATCTGTTTGCCTGTGTTTAATTGTGTTTGCCTCTGTTTAACTCTGTTTAACTCTGTTTAACTCTGTATGCCTCTGTTTGCCTCTGTTTGCCTCTTTTTTACACAGTTTGATCTGTTTGCCTCAGTTTAACTCTGTTGCCTCTATTTAACTATGTTTGCATCTGTTTAAATCTGTTGAACTCTGTTTCTATCTGTTTGCCTCTGTTTAACTCTGTTTGCCTCTGTTTAACTATGTTTGCCTCTGTTTGCCTCAGTTTGCCTCTTTTTAACTCTGTTTGATCTGTTTGCCTCATTTCAACTCTGTTGCCTCTATTTAACTATGTTTGCCTCTGTTTGCCTCTGTTTAATTCTGTTTGCCTCCTTTTAATTCTGTTTAACTCTGTTTGCCTCTGTTTGCCTCTTTTTAACTCTGTTTGCCTCATTGTAACTCTGTTGCCTCTATTTAACTATGTTTGCCTCTGTTTGCATCTGTTTAACTCTGTTTGCCTCTGTTTAAATCTGTTTGCATCTGTTTGCCTCTGTATATCTCTGTTTTACTCTGTCTGCCTCTGTTAACTCTGTTTGCCTCTATCAAACTCTATTTAAATCTGTTTAACTATGTTTGCCTCTGTTTGCCTCTGTTTAACTCAGTTTGCCTCTGTTTAAATCTGTTTAACTCTGTTTGCCTCTGTTTAAATCTGTTTGCCTCTGTTTGCCTCTGTATAAATCTGTTTTACTCAGTTTGCCTCTGTTAAATCTGTTTGCCTCTATCAAAGTCTGTTTAAATCTGTTTATTTCTGTTTGCCTCTGTTTGCCTCGGTTTAACTCTGTTTGCCTCTGTTTGCCACTGTTTAAATCTGTTTCACTCTGTTTGCCTCTGTTTAACTCTGTTTGCCTCTGTTTGCTTCTGTTTAACTCTGTTTAACTCTGTTTGCCTCTGTTTGCCTCTGTCTCTCTGCGTCAGTTTAACTGTGTTTGCCTCTGTTTGCCTCAGTTTAACTCTGTTGGCCTCCGTTTAATTCTGTTTGCCTCTGTCTGCATCTCTTTGACTCTGTTTAAATCTGTTTGCCTCAGTATAACTCTGTTCAACTCTGTCTGCCGCTGATAACTCTGTTTGCCTCCGTCAAACTCTGTTTCACTCTGTTTCACTCTGTTTGCCTCTGTTTGCATCTGTTTCACTCTCTTTAACTCTGTTTGCCTCTGTTTAACTCTGTTTACCTTGGTTTGCATCTGTTTAACTCTCTTTAACTCTGTTTGCCTCTGTGTAAATCTGTTTGCCTCTGTTTATCTCTGTTTGCCTCTGTTAACTCAGTTTGCCTCTGTTGGCATCTATTTAACTCTGTTTGCCTCTGTTTGCCTCTTTTTAACTCTTTTGCCTCTATTTCAATCTGTTTGTATCTGTTTGCATCTGTTTAAATCTGTTTGTCTCTGTTTAACTCTGTTTAATGCTGTTTGCCTCTGTGTAACTCTGTTTGCCTCTTTTTAACTCTATTGCCTCTATTTATCTCTGTTTAACTCTCTTTGCCTCGGTTTCACTCTGTTTGCCTCTGTTTAACACTGTTTTAATCTATTTGCCTCTGTTTGCCTATGTTTAACTGTGTTTGCCTCTGTTTAACTCTGTTGAACTCTGTTTGTATCTGTTTGCCTGTGTTTAACTGTGTTTGCCTCTGTTTAACTCTGTTTAACTCTGTATGCCTCTGTTTCCTCTGTTTGCCTCATTTTTACACTGTTTGATCTGTTTGCCTCATTTTACCTCTGTTGCCTCTATTTAACTATGTTTGCCTCTGTTTGCATCTGTTTAACTCTGTTTGCCTCTGTTTAAATCTGTTTGCATCTGTTTGTCTCTGTATATCTCTATTTTACTCTGTCTGCCTCTGTTAACTCTGTTTGAATCTATCAAACTCTATTTAAATCTGTTTAATTCTGTTTGCCTCTGTTTAACTCAGTTTGCCTGTTTAAATCTGTTTAACTCTGTTTGCCTCTGTTTAAATCTGTTGAACTCTGTTTGTATCTGTTTGCCTCTGTTTAACTGTGTTTGCCTCAGTTTAACTCTGTTTGCCTCTATCAAAGTCTGTTTAAATCTGTTTATTTCTGTTTGCCTCTGTTTGCCTCTGTTTAACTCAGTTTGCCTGTTTAAATCTGTTTAACTCTGTTTGCCTCTGTTTAAATCTGTTGAACTCTGTTTGTATCTGTTTGCCTCTGTTTAACTGTTTGCCTCCGTTTAACTCTGTTTGCCTCTGTTTAAATCTGTTTAACTCTGTTTGCCTCAGTTTAACTCTGTTTGCCTCTGTTTGCTTCTGTTTAACTCTGTTTAACTCTGTTTGCCTCTGTTTAACTCTGTCTCTCTGCGTCAGTTTAATTGTGTTTGCCTCAGTTTGCCTCAGTTTAACTCTGTTTGCCTCCGTTTAATTCGGTTTGCCTCTGTCAGCATCTCTTTAACTCTGTTTAAATCTGTTTGCCTCAGTATAACTCTGTTCAACTCTGTCTGCCGCTGATAACTCTGTTTGCCTCCGTCAAACTCTGTTTAACTCTGTTTGCCTTGGTTTGCATCTGTTTAACACTCTTTAACTCTGTTTGCCTCTGTTTCACTCTGTCTACCTTGGTTTGCCTCTGTTTAACTCTCTTTAACTCTGTTTGCATCTGTTTAACTCTGTTTGCCTCTGTTGGCATCTATTTAACGCAGTTTGCCTCTGTTTGCCTCTTTTTAACTCTTTTGCCTCTATTTAAATCTGTTTGTATCTGTTTGCATCTGTTTAACTCTGTTTGTCTCTGCTTAACTCTGTTTAATGCTGTTTGCCTCTGTTTGCCTCTGTGTAACTCTGTTTGCTTCTTTTTAACTCTATTGCCTCTATTTAACTCTGTTTAACTCTCTTTGCCTCGGTTTCACTCTGTTTGCCTCTGTTTAACACTGTTTTAATCTATTTGCCTCTGTTTGCCTATGTTTAACTGTGTTTGCCTCAGTTTAACTCTGTTTGCCTCTGTTTGCCTCTGTTTAACTCTGTTTGCCTCAG
Source organism: Isurus oxyrinchus (assembly GCA_026770705.1). Lineage (NCBI taxonomy): Eukaryota > Metazoa > Chordata > Chondrichthyes > Lamniformes > Lamnidae > Isurus > Isurus oxyrinchus. The sequence goes on from JANJGN010002207.1 coordinate 15,536, forward strand.
TTTAACTCTGTTTGCCTCTGTTTGCCTCTGTTTAACTCTGTTTTCCTCTGTTTAACTCTGTTTGCCTCGGTTTAAATCTGTCTCTCTGTTTGTCTCAGTTTAACTCTGTTTGCCTCTGTTTGCCTCTGTTTAACTCTGTTTGCCTCTGTTTAACTCTGTTTGCATCTGTTGGTCTCTGTTTACCTCTGTTTAATGACGTTTGCTTCCGTTTAACTCCCATTAACTCTGTTTGCCTCTGTTTGCCTCATTTTAACGCTTTTGCCTCTATTTAACTCTGCTGTATCTGTTTGCCTCTGTTTAACTGTGTTTGCCTCCTTTTAACTCTGTTTAACTCTGTTTGCCTCAGTTTGCCTCTTTTTAACTCTGTTTGCCTCATTGCAACTCTGTTGCCTCTATTTAACTATGTTTGCCTCTGTTTGCATCTGTTTAACTCTGTTTGCCTCTGTTTAACTCTGTTCAACTCTGTTTGCCTCTGTTTAAATCTGTTTGCCTCTGTTTGCCTCTGTATAAATCGGTTTAACTCTGTTTGCCTCTGTTAACTCGGTTTAAGTCTGTTTATTTCTGTTTGCCTCTGATTGCCTCCGTCTAAATCTGTTTGCCTCTGTTTAACTCTGTTTGCATCTGTTTAACTCTGGTTAACTCTTTTTGCCACTGTTTAAATCTGTTTAACTCTGTTTGCCTCAGTTTAATTCTGTTTGCCTCTGTTTAACTCTGTTTGCCTCAGTTTAACTCTGTTTGCCTCTGTTTGCCTCTGTTTAACTCTGTTTGCCTCAGTTTAACTCTGTTTGCCTCTGTTTGCCTCTGTTTAACTCTGTTTGCCTCAGTTTAACTCTGTTTGCCTCTGTTTGCCTCTGTTTAACTCTGTTTTCCTCTGTTTGCCTCGGTTTAAATCTGTCTCTCTGTTTGCCTCAGTTTAACTCTGTTTGCCTCTGTTTGCCTCAGTTTAACTCTGTTTGCCTCTGTCTGCATCTCCTTAACTCTGTTTAAATCTGTTTGGCTCTGTTTAACTCTGTTTGCCTCCGTCAAACTCTGTTTACCTCTTTTTAATTCTGTTTGCCTCTGTTTAAATCTGTTTAACTCTGTTTGCCTCTGTTTAAATCTGTTTGCCTCTGTTTGCCTCTGTATAAATCTGTTTTACTCTGTTTGCCTCTGTTAAATCTGTTTAACTCTGTTTGCCTCAGTTTAACTCTGTCTCTCTGCGTCAGTTTATCTGTGTTTCCTTCTGTTTGCCTCAGTTTAACTCTGTTTGCCTCCGTTTAATTCTGTTTGCCTCTGTCTGTGTCTCTTCAACTCTGTTTAAATCTGTTTGGCTCTGTTTGCCTCTGTATAACTCTGTTTAACTCTGTCTGCCGCTGTTAACTCTGTTTGCCTCCGTCAAACTCTGTTTCACTCTGTTTAACTCTGTTTGCCTTGGTTTGCATCTGTTTAACTCTCTTTAACTCTGTTTGCCTCTGTTTCACTCTGTCTACCTTGGTTTGCCTCTGTTTAACTCTGTTGAAATCTGTTTGTATCTGTTTGCCTGTGTTTAATTGTGTTTGCCTCTGTTTAACTCTGTTTAACTCTGTTTAACTCTGTATGCCTCTGTTTGCCTCTGTTTGCCTCTTTTTTACACAGTTTGATCTGTTTGCCTCAGTTTAACTCTGTTGCCTCTATTTAACTATGTTTGCATCTGTTTAAATCTGTTGAACTCTGTTTCTATCTGTTTGCCTCTGTTTAACTCTGTTTGCCTCTGTTTAACTATGTTTGCCTCTGTTTGCCTCAGTTTGCCTCTTTTTAACTCTGTTTGATCTGTTTGCCTCATTTCAACTCTGTTGCCTCTATTTAACTATGTTTGCCTCTGTTTGCCTCTGTTTAATTCTGTTTGCCTCCTTTTAATTCTGTTTAACTCTGTTTGCCTCTGTTTGCCTCTTTTTAACTCTGTTTGCCTCATTGTAACTCTGTTGCCTCTATTTAACTATGTTTGCCTCTGTTTGCATCTGTTTAACTCTGTTTGCCTCTGTTTAAATCTGTTTGCATCTGTTTGCCTCTGTATATCTCTGTTTTACTCTGTCTGCCTCTGTTAACTCTGTTTGCCTCTATCAAACTCTATTTAAATCTGTTTAACTATGTTTGCCTCTGTTTGCCTCTGTTTAACTCAGTTTGCCTCTGTTTAAATCTGTTTAACTCTGTTTGCCTCTGTTTAAATCTGTTTGCCTCTGTTTGCCTCTGTATAAATCTGTTTTACTCAGTTTGCCTCTGTTAAATCTGTTTGCCTCTATCAAAGTCTGTTTAAATCTGTTTATTTCTGTTTGCCTCTGTTTGCCTCGGTTTAACTCTGTTTGCCTCTGTTTGCCACTGTTTAAATCTGTTTCACTCTGTTTGCCTCAGTTTAACTCTGTTTGCCTCTGTTTGCTTCTGTTTAACTCTGTTTAACTCTGTTTGCCTCTGTTTGCCTCTGTCTCTCTGCGTCAGTTTAACTGTGTTTGCCTCTGTTTGCCTCAGTTTAACTCTGTTGGCCTCCGTTTAATTCTGTTTGCCTCTGTCTGCATCTCTTTGACTCTGTTTAAATCTGTTTGCCTCAGTATAACTCTGTTCAACTCTGTCTGCCGCTGATAACTCTGTTTGCCTCCGTCAAACTCTGTTTCACTCTGTTTCACTCTGTTTGCCTCTGTTTGCATCTGTTTCACTCTCTTTAACTCTGTTTGCCTCTGTTTAACTCTGTTTACCTTGGTTTGCATCTGTTTAACTCTCTTTAACTCTGTTTGCCTCTGTGTAAATCTGTTTGCCTCTGTTTATCTCTGTTTGCCTCTGTTAACTCAGTTTGCCTCTGTTGGCATCTATTTAACTCTGTTTGCCTCTGTTTGCCTCTTTTTAACTCTTTTGCCTCTATTTCAATCTGTTTGTATCTGTTTGCATCTGTTTAAATCTGTTTGTCTCTGTTTAACTCTGTTTAATGCTGTTTGCCTCTGTGTAACTCTGTTTGCCTCTTTTTAACTCTATTGCCTCTATTTATCTCTGTTTAACTCTCTTTGCCTCGGTTTCACTCTGTTTGCCTCTGTTTAACACTGTTTTAATCTATTTGCCTCTGTTTGCCTATGTTTAACTGTGTTTGCCTCTGTTTAACTCTGTTGAACTCTGTTTGTATCTGTTTGCCTGTGTTTAACTGTGTTTGCCTCTGTTTAACTCTGTTTAACTCTGTATGCCTCTGTTTCCTCTGTTTGCCTCATTTTTACACTGTTTGATCTGTTTGCCTCATTTTACCTCTGTTGCCTCTATTTAACTATGTTTGCCTCTGTTTGCATCTGTTTAACTCTGTTTGCCTCTGTTTAAATCTGTTTGCATCTGTTTGTCTCTGTATATCTCTATTTTACTCTGTCTGCCTCTGTTAACTCTGTTTGAATCTATCAAACTCTATTTAAATCTGTTTAATTCTGTTTGCCTCTGTTTAACTCAGTTTGCCTGTTTAAATCTGTTTAACTCTGTTTGCCTCTGTTTAAATCTGTTGAACTCTGTTTGTATCTGTTTGCCTCTGTTTAACTGTGTTTGCCTCAGTTTAACTCTGTTTGCCTCTATCAAAGTCTGTTTAAATCTGTTTATTTCTGTTTGCCTCTGTTTGCCTCTGTTTAACTCAGTTTGCCTGTTTAAATCTGTTTAACTCTGTTTGCCTCTGTTTAAATCTGTTGAACTCTGTTTGTATCTGTTTGCCTCTGTTTAACTGTTTGCCTCCGTTTAACTCTGTTTGCCTCTGTTTAAATCTGTTTAACTCTGTTTGCCTCAGTTTAACTCTGTTTGCCTCTGTTTGCTTCTGTTTAACTCTGTTTAACTCTGTTTGCCTCTGTTTAACTCTGTCTCTCTGCGTCAGTTTAATTGTGTTTGCCTCAGTTTGCCTCAGTTTAACTCTGTTTGCCTCCGTTTAATTCGGTTTGCCTCTGTCAGCATCTCTTTAACTCTGTTTAAATCTGTTTGCCTCAGTATAACTCTGTTCAACTCTGTCTGCCGCTGATAACTCTGTTTGCCTCCGTCAAACTCTGTTTAACTCTGTTTGCCTTGGTTTGCATCTGTTTAACACTCTTTAACTCTGTTTGCCTCTGTTTCACTCTGTCTACCTTGGTTTGCCTCTGTTTAACTCTCTTTAACTCTGTTTGCATCTGTTTAACTCTGTTTGCCTCTGTTGGCATCTATTTAACGCAGTTTGCCTCTGTTTGCCTCTTTTTAACTCTTTTGCCTCTATTTAAATCTGTTTGTATCTGTTTGCATCTGTTTAACTCTGTTTGTCTCTGCTTAACTCTGTTTAATGCTGTTTGCCTCTGTTTGCCTCTGTGTAACTCTGTTTGCTTCTTTTTAACTCTATTGCCTCTATTTAACTCTGTTTAACTCTCTTTGCCTCGGTTTCACTCTGTTTGCCTCTGTTTAACACTGTTTTAATCTATTTGCCTCTGTTTGCCTATGTTTAACTGTGTTTGCCTCAGTTTAACTCTGTTTGCCTCTGTTTGCCTCTGTTTAACTCTGTTTGCCTCAGTTTAACTCTGTTTGCCTCTGTTTGCCTCTGTTTAACTCTGTTTTCCTCTGTTTAACTCTGTTTGCCTCGGTTTAAATCTGTCTCTCTGTTTGTCTCAGTTTAACTCTGTTTGCCTCTGTTTGCCTCTGTTTAACTCTGTTTGCCTCTGTTTATCTCTGTCTCTCTGTTTGCCTCTGTTTAACTCTGTCTCTCTGTTTGCCTCTTTCAAAGACGGTTTAACTCTGTTTGCCTCTGTATGCCTCTGTTTCCTCTGTTTGCCTCATCTATACACTGTTTGATCTGTTTGCCTCATTTTAACTCTGTTGCCTCTATTTAACTATGTTTGCCTCTGTTTGCATCTGTTTAACTCTGTTTGCCTCTGCTTAACTCTACTTGTCGCTGTTTGCCTCTGTTTAACTCTGTTTGCCTCTGTTAAACTCTGTTTGCTGCTGTTTGCCTCAGTATAACTCTGTCGCCTTCCGGTTGCGGCTATTTGCCTCTGTTTGTCTCTGTTTAACGCTGTTCAACTCTGTTTGCCTCTGTCAAACTCTTTTGCAATGTGTTTAACTCTGTTTGCCTCTGTTTGCCTCTGTTTAACTCTGTTTGCCTCTTTTTAACTCTGTTTGCATCTGTTGGTCTCTGTTTACCTCTGTTTAATGACGTTTGCTTCCGTTTAACTCCCATTAACTCTGTTTGCCTCTGTTTGCCTCATTTTAACGCTTTTGCCTCTATTTAACTCTGCTGTATCTGTTTGCCTCTGTTTAACTGTGTTTGCCTCCTTTTAACTCTGCTTAACTCTGTTTGCCTCAGTTTGCCTCTTTTTAACTCTGTTTGCCTCATTGCAACTCTGTTGCCTCTATTTAACTATGTTTGCCTCTGTTTGCATCTGTTTAACTCTGTTTGCCTCTGTTTAACTCTGTTCAACTCTGTTTGCCTCTGTTTAAATCTGTTTGCCTCTGTTTGCCTCTGTATAAATCGGTTTAACTCTGTTTGCCTCTGTTAACTCGGTTTAAGTCTGTTTATTTCTGTTTGCCTCTGATTGCCTCCGTCTAAATCTGTTTGCCTCTGTTTAACTCTGTTTGCATCTGTTTAACTCTGGTTAACTCTTTTTGCCACTGTTTAAATCTGTTTAACTCTGTTTGCCTCAGTTTAATTCTGTTTGCCTCTGTTTAACTCTGTTTGCCTCAGTTTAACTCTGTTTGCCTCTGATTGCCTCTGTTTAACTCTGTTTGCCTCAGTTTAACTCTGTTTGCCTCTGTTTGCCTCTGTTTAACTCTGTTTGCCTCAGTTTAACTCTGTTTGCCTCTGTTTGCCTCTGTTTAACTCTGTTTTCCTCTGTTTAACTCTGTTTGCCTCGGTTTAAATCTGTCTCTCTGTTTGCCTCAGTTTAACTCTGTTTGCCTCTGTTTGCCTCAGTTTAACTCTGTTTGCCTCTGTCTGCAACTCCTTAACTCTGTTTAAATCTGTTTGGCTCTGTTTAACTCTGTTTGCCTCCGTCAAACTCTGTTTACCTCTTTTTAATTCTGTTTGCCTCTGTTTAAATCTGTTTAACTCTGTTTGCCTCTGTTTAAATCTGTTTGCCTCTGTTTGCCTCTGTATAAATCTGTTTTACTCTGTTTGCCTCTGTTAAATCTGTTTAACTCTGTTTGCCTCAGTTTAACTCTGTCTCTCTGCGTCAGTTTATCTGTGTTTCCTTCTGTTTGCCTCAGTTTAACTCTGTTTGCCTCCGTTTAATTCTGTTTGCCTCTGTCTGTGTCTCTTCAACTCTGTTTAAATCTGTTTGGCTCTGTTTGCCTCTGTATAACTCTGTTTAACTCTGTCTGCCGCTGTTAACTCTGTTTGCCTCCGTCAAACTCTGTTTCACTCTGTTTAACTCTGTTTGCCTTGGTTTGCATCTGTTTAACTCTCTTTAACTCTGTTTGCCTCTGTTTCACTCTGTCTACCTTGGTTTGCCTCTGTTTAACTCTCTTTAACTCTGTTTGCCTCTGTTTAACTCTGTTTGCCTCTGTTGGCATCTATTTAACGCAGTTTGCCTCTGTTTGCCTCTTTTTAACTCTTTTGCCTCTATTTAACTCCCTTTGTATCTGTTGGCATCTGTTTAACTCTGTTCTCTCTGCTCAACTCTGTTTAATGCTGTTTGCCTCTGTTTGCCTCTGTGTAACTCTGTTTGCTTCTTTTTAACTCTATTGCCTCTATTTAACTCTGTTTAACTCTCTTTGCCTCGGTTTCACTCTGTTTGCCTCTGTTTAACACTGTTTTAATCTATTTGCCTCTGTTTGCCTATGTTTAACTGTGTTTGCCTCTGTTTAACTCTGTTGAACTCTGTATCTGTTTGCCTGTGTTTAACTGTGTTTGCCTCTGTTTAACTCTGTTGAAATCTGTTTGTATCTGTTTGCCTGTGTTTAATTGTGTTTGCCTCTGTTTAACTCTGTTTAACTCTGTTTAACTCTGTATGCCTCTGTTTGCCTCTGTTTGCCTCTTTTTTACACAGTTTGATCTGTTTGCCTCAGTTTAACTCTGTTGCCTCTATTTAACTATGTTTGCATCTGTTTAAATCTGTTGAACTCTGTTTCTATCTGTTTGCCTCTGTTTAACTCTGTTTGCCTCTGTTTAACTATGTTTGCCTCTGTTTGCCTCAGTTTGCCTCTTTTTAACTCTGTTTGATCTGTTTGCCTCATTTCAACTCTGTTGCCTCTATTTAACTATGTTTGCCTCTGTTTGCCTCTGTTTAATTCTGTTTGCCTCCTTTTAATTCTGTTTAACTCTGTTTGCCTCTGTTTGCCTCTTTTTAACTCTGTTTGCCTCATTGTAACTCTGTTGCCTCTATTTAACTATGTTTGCCTCTGTTTGCATCTGTTTAACTCTGTTTGCCTCTGTTTAAATCTGTTTGCATCTGTTTGCCTCTGTATATCTCTGTTTTACTCTGTCTGCCTCTGTTAACTCTGTTTGCCTCTATCAAACTCTATTTAAATCTGTTTAACTATGTTTGCCTCTGTTTGCCTCTGTTTAACTCAGTTTGCCTCTGTTTAAATCTGTTTAACTCTGTTTGCCTCTGTTTAAATCTGTTTGCCTCTGTTTGCCTCTGTATAAATCTGTTTTACTCAGTTTGCCTCTGTTAAATCTGTTTGCCTCTATCAAAGTCTGTTTAAATCTGTTTATTTCTGTTTGCCTCTGTTTGCCTCGGTTTAACTCTGTTTGCCTCTGTTTGCCACTGTTTAAATCTGTTTCACTCTGTTTGCCTCAGTTTAACTCTGTTTGCCTCTGTTTGCTTCTGTTTAACTCTGTTTAACTCTGTTTGCCTCTGTTTGCCTCTGTCTCTCTGCGTCAGTTTAACTGTGTTTGCCTCTGTTTGCCTCAGTTTAACTCTGTTGGCCTCCGTTTAATTCTGTTTGCCTCTGTCTGCATCTCTTTGCCTCTGTTTAAATCTGTTTGCCTCAGTATAACTCTGTTCAACTCTGTCTGCCGCTGATAACTCTGTTTGCCTCCGTCAAACTCTGTTTCACTCTGTTTCACTCTGTTTGCCTCTGTTTGCATCTGTTTCACTCTCTTTAACTCTGTTTGCCTCTGTTTAACTCTGTTTACCTTGGTTTGCATCTGTTTAACTCTCTTTAACTCTGTTTGCCTCTGTGTAAATCTGTTTGCCTCTGTTTATCTCTGTTTGCCTCTGTTAACTCAGTTTGCCTCTGTTGGCATCTATTTAACTCTGTTTGCCTCTGTTTGCCTCTTTTTAACTCTTTTGCCTCTATTTCAATCTGTTTGTATCTGTTTGCATCTGTTTAAATCTGTTTGTCTCTGTTTAACTCTGTTTAATGCTGTTTGCCTCTGTGTAACTCTGTTTGCCTCTTTTTAACTCTATTGCCTCTATTTATCTCTGTTTAACTCTCTTTGCCTCGGTTTCACTCTGTTTGCCTCTGTTTAACACTGTTTTAATCTATTTGCCTCTGTTTGCCTATGTTTAACTGTGTTTGCCTCTGTTTAACTCTGTTGAACTCTGTTTGTATCTGTTTGCCTGTGTTTAACTGTGTTTGCCTCTGTTTAACTCTGTTTAACTCTGTATGCCTCTGTTTCCTCTGTTTGCCTCATTTTTACACTGTTTGATCTGTTTGCCTCATTTTACCTCTGTTGCCTCTATTTAACTATGTTTGCCTCTGTTTGCATCTGTTTAACTCTGTTTGCCTCTGTTTAAATCTGTTTGCATCTGTTTGTCTCTGTATATCTCTATTTTACTCTGTCTGCCTCTGTTAACTCTGTTTGAATCTATCAAACTCTATTTAAATCTGTTTAATTCTGTTTGCCTCTGTTTAACTCAGTTTGCCTGTTTAAATCTGTTTAACTCTGTTTGCCTCTGTTTAAATCTGTTGAACTCTGTTTGTATCTGTTTGCCTCTGTTTAACTGTGTTTGCCTCAGTTTAACTCTGTTTGCCTCTATCAAAGTCTGTTTAAATCTGTTTATTTCTGTTTGCCTCTGTTTGCCTCTGTTTAACTCAGTTTGCCTGTTTAAATCTGTTTAACTCTGTTTGCCTCTGTTTAAATCTGTTGAACTCTGTTTGTATCTGTTTGCCTCTGTTTAACTGTTTGCCTCCGTTTAACTCTGTTTGCCTCTGTTTAAATCTGTTTAACTCTGTTTGCCTCAGTTTAACTCTGTTTGCCTCTGTTTGCTTCTGTTTAACTCTGTTTAACTCAGTTTGCCTCAGTTTAACTCTGTTTGCCTCCGTTTAATTCGGTTTGCCTCTGTCAGCATCTCTTTAACTCTGTTTAAATCTGTTTGCCTCAGTATAACTCTGTTCAACTCTGTCTGCCGCTGATAACTCTGTTTGCCTCCGTCAAACTCTGTTTCACTCTGTTTAACTCTGTTTGCCTTGGTTTGCATCTGTTTAACACTCTTTAACTCTGTTTGCCTCTGTTTCACTCTGTCTACCTTGGTTTGCCTCTGTTTAACTCTCTTTAACTCTGTTTGCATCTGTTTAACTCTGTTTGCCTCTGTTGGCATCTATTTAACGCAGTTTGCCTCTGTTTGCCTCTTTTTAACTCTTTTGCCTCTATTTAAATCTGTTTGTATCTGTTTGCATCTGTTTAACTCTGTTTGTCTCTGCTTAACTCTGTTTAATGCTGTTTGCCTCTGTTTGCCTCTGTGTAACTCTGTTTGCTTCTTTTTAACTCTATTGCCTCTATTTAACTCTGTTTAACTCTCTTTGCCTCGGTTTCACTCTGTTTGCCTCTGTTTAACACTGTTTTAATCTATTTGCCTCTGTTTGCCTATGTTTAACTGTGTTTGCCTCAGTTTAACTCTGTTTGCCTCTGTTTGCCTCTGTTTAACTCTGTTTGCCTCAGTTTAACTCTGTTTGCCTCTGTTTGCCTCTGTTTAACTCTGTTTTCCTCTGTTTAACTCTGTTTGCCTCGGTTTAAATCTGTCTCTCTGTTTGTCTCAGTTTAACTCTGTTTGCCTCTGTTTGCCTCTGTTTAACTCTGTTTGCCTCTGTTTATCTCTGTCTCTCTGTTTGCCTCTGTTTAACTCTGTCTCTCTGTTTGCCTCTTTCAAAGACGGTTTAACTCTGTTTGCCTCTGTATGCCTCTGTTTCCTCTGTTTGCCTCATCTATACACTGTTTGATCTGTTTGCCTCATTTTAACTCTGTTGCCTCTATTTAACTATGTTTGCCTCTGTTTGCATCTGTTTAACTCTGTTTGCCTCTGCTTAACTCTACTTGTCGCTGTTTGCCTCTGTTTAACTCTGTTTGCCTCTGTTAAACTCTGTTTGCTGCTGTTTGCCTCAGTATAACTCTGTCGCCTTCCGGTTGCGGCTATTTGCCTCTGTTTGTCTCTGTTTAACGCTGTTCAACTCTGTTTGCCTCTGTCAAACTCTTTTGCAATGTGTTTAACTCTGTTTGCCTCTGTTTGCCTCTGTTTAACTCTGTTTGCCTCTTTTTAACTCTGTTTGCATCTGTTGGTCTCTGTTTACCTCTGTTTAATGACGTTTGCTTCCGTTTAACTCCCATTAACTCTGTTTGCCTCTGTTTGCCTCATTTTAACGCTTTTGCCTCTATTTAACTCTGCTGTATCTGTTTGCCTCTGTTTAACTGTGTTTGCCTCCTTTTAACTCTGCTTAACTCTGTTTGCCTCAGTTTGCCTCTTTTTAACTCTGTTTGCCTCATTGCAACTCTGTTGCCTCTATTTAACGATGTTTGCCTCTGTTTGCATCTGTTTAACTCTGTTTGCCTCTGTTTAACTCTGTTCAACTCTGTTTGCCTCTGTTTAAATCTGTTTGCCTCTGTTTGCCTCTGTATAAATCGGTTTAACTCTGTTTGCCTCTGTTAACTCGGTTTAAGTCTGTTTATTTCTGTTTGCCTCTGATTGCCTCCGTCTAAATCTGTTTGCCTCTGTTTAACTCTGTTTGCATCTGTTTAACTCTGGTTAACTCTTTTTGCCACTGTTTAAATCTGTTTAACTCTGTTTGCCTCAGTTTAATTCTGTTTGCCTCTGTTTAACTCTGTTTGCCTCAGTTTAACTCTGTTTGCCTCTGTTTGCCTCTGTTTAACTCTGTTTGCCTCAGTTTAACTCTGTTTGCCTCTGTTTGCCTCTGTTTAACTCTGTTTGCCTCAGTTTAACTCTGTTTGCCTCTGTTTGCCTCTGTTTAACTCTGTTTTCCTCTGTTTAACTCTGTTTGCCTCGGTTTAAATCTGTCTCTCTGTTTGCCTCAGTTTAACTCTGTTTGCCTCTGTTTGCCTCAGTTTAACTCTTTTTGCCTCTGTCTGCATCTCCTTAACTCTGTTTAAATCTGTTTGGCTCTGTTTAACTCTGTTTGCCTCCGTCAAACTCTGTTTACCTCTTTTTAATTCTGTTTGCCTCTGTTTAAATCTGTTTAACTCTGTTTGCCTCTGTTTAAATCTGTTTGCCTCTGTTTGCCTCTGTATAAATCTGTTTTACTCTGTTTGCCTCTGTTAAATCTGTTTAACTCTGTTTGCTTCAGTTTAACTCTGTCTCTCTGCGTCAGTTTATCTGTGTTTCCTTCTGTTTGCCTCAGTTTAACTCTGTTTGCCTCCGTTTAATTCTGTTTGCCTCTGTCTGTGTCTCTTCAACTCTGTTTAAATCTGTTTGGCTCTGTTTGCCTCTGTATAACTCTGTTTAACTCTGTCTGCCGCTGTTAACTCTGTTTGCCTCCGTCAAACTCTGTTTCACTCTGTTTAACTCTGTTTGCCTTGGTTTGCATCTGTTTAACTCTCTTTAACTCTGTTTGCCTCTGTTTCACTCTGTCTACCTTGGTTTGCCTCTGTTTAACTCTCTTTAACTCTGTTTGCCTCTGTTTAACTCTGTTTGCCTCTGTTGGCATCTATTTAACGCAGTTTGCCTCTGTTTGCCTCTTTTTAACTCTTTTGCCTCTATTTAACTCCCTTTGTATCTGTTGGCATCTGTTTAACTCTGTTCTCTCTGCTCAACTCTGTTTAATGCTGTTTGCCTCTGTTTGCTTCTGTGTAACTCTGTTTGCTTCTTTTTAACTCTATTGCCTCTATTTAACTCTGTTTAACTCTCTTTGCCTCGGTTTCACTCTGTTTGCCTCTGTTTAACACTGTTTTAATCTATTTGCCTCTGTTTGCCTATGTTTAACTGTGTTTGCCTCTGTTTAACTCTGTTGAACTCTGTATCTGTTTGCCTGTGTTTAACTGTGTTTGCCTCTGTTTAACTCTGTTGAAATCTGTTTGTATCTGTTTGCCTGTGTTTAATTGTGTTTGCCTCTGTTTAACTCTGTTTAACTCTGTTTAACTCTGTATGCCTCTGTTTGCCTCTGTTTGCCTCTTTTTTACACAGTTTGATCTGTTTGCCTCAGTTTAACTCTGTTGCCTCTATTTAACTATGTTTGCATCTGTTTAAATCTGTTGAACTCTGTTTCTATCTGTTTGCCTCTGTTTAACTCTGTTTGCCTCTGTTTAACTATGTTTGCCTCTGTTTGCCTCAGTTTGCCTCTTTTTAACTCTGTTTGATCTGTTTGCCTCATTTCAACTCTGTTGCCTCTATTTAACTATGTTTGCCTCTGTTTGCCTCTGTTTAATTCTGTTTGCCTCCTTTTAATTCTGTTTAACTCTGTTTGCCTCTGTTTGCCTCTTTTTAACTCTGTTTGCCTCATTGTAACTCTGTTGCCTCTATTTAACTATGTTTGCCTCTGTTTGCATCTGTTTAACTCTGTTTGCCTCTGTTTAAATCTGTTTGCATCTGTTTGCCTCTGTATATCTCTGTTTTACTCTGTCTGCCTCTGTTAACTCTGTTTGCCTCTATCAAACTCTATTTAAATCTGTTTAACTATGTTTGCCTCTGTTTGCCTCTGTTTAACTCAGTTTGCCTCTGTTTAAATCTGTTTAACTCTGTTTGCCTCTGTTTAAATCTGTTTGCCTCTGTTTGCCTCTGTATAAATCTGTTTTACTCAGTTTGCCTCTGTTAAATCTGTTTATTTCTGTTTGCCTCTGTTTGCCTCGGTTTAACTCTGTTTGCCTCTGTTTGCCACTGTTTAAATCTGTTTCACTCTGTTTGCCTCAGTTTAACTCTGTTTGCCTCTGTTTGCTTCTGTTTAACTCTGTTTAACTCTGTTTGCCTCTGTTTGCCTCTGTCTCTCTGCGTCAGTTTAACTGTGTTTGCCTCTGTTTGCCTCAGTTTAACTCTGTTGGCCTCCGTTTAATTCTGTTTGCCTCTGTCTGCATCTCTTTGCCTCTGTTTAAATCTGTTTGCCTCAGTATAACTCTGTTCAACTCTGTCTGCTGCTGATAACTCTGTTTGCCTCCGTCAAACTCTGTTTCACTCTGTTTCACTCTGTTTGCCTCTGTTTGCATCTGTTTCACTCTCTTTAACTCTGTTTGCCTCTGTTTAACTCTGTTTACCTTGGTTTGCATCTGTTTAACTCTCTTTAACTCTGTTTGCCTCTGTGTAAATCTGTTTGCCTCTGTTTATCTCTGTTTGCCTCTGTTAACTCAGTTTGCCTCTGTTGGCATCTATTTAACTCTGTTTGCCTCTGTTTGCCTCTTTTTAACTCTTTTGCCTCTATTTCAATCTGTTTGTATCTGTTTGCATCTGTTTAAATCTGTTTGTCTCTGTTTAACTCTGTTTAATGCTGTTTGCCTCTGTGTAACTCTGTTTGCCTCTTTTTAACTCTATTGCCTCTATTTATCTCTGTTTAACTCTCTTTGCCTCGGTTTCACTCTGTTTGCCTCTGTTTAACACTGTTTTAATCTATTTGCCTCTGTTTGCCTATGTTTAACTGTGTTTGCCTCTGTTTAACTCTGTTGAACTCTGTTTGTATCTGTTTGCCTGTGTTTAACTGTGTTTGCCTCTGTTTAACTCTGTTTAACTCTGTATGCCTCTGTTTCCTCTGTTTGCCTCATTTTTACACTGTTTGATCTGTTTGCCTCATTTTACCTCTGTTGCCTCTATTTAACTATGTTTGCCTCTGTTTGCATCTGTTTAACTCTGTTTGCCTCTGTTTAAATCTGTTTGCATCTGTTTGTCTCTGTATATCTCTATTTTACTCTGTCTGCCTCTGTTAACTCTGTTTGAATCTATCAAACTCTATTTAAATCTGTTTAATTCTGTTTGCCTCTGTTTAACTCAGTTTGCCTGTTTAAATCTGTTTAACTCTGTTTGCCTCTGTTTAAATCTGTTGAACTCTGTTTGTATCTGTTTGCCTCTGTTTAACTGTGTTTGCCTCAGTTTAACTCTGTTTGCCTCTATCAAAGTCTGTTTAAATCTGTTTATTTCTGTTTGCCTCTGTTTGCCTCTGTTTAACTCAGTTTGCCTGTTTAAATCTGTTTAACTCTGTTTGCCTCTGTTTAAATCTGTTGAACTCTTGTTTGATCTGTTTGCCTCTGTTTAACTGTTGCCTCCGTTTAACTCTGTTTGCCTCTGTTTAAATCTGTTTAACTCTGTTTGCCTCAGTTTAACCTCTGTTTGCCTCTGTTTGCTTCTGTTTAACTCTGTTTAACTCTGTTTGCCTCTGTTTAACTCTGTCTCTCTGCGTCAGTTTAATTGTGTTTGCCTCAGTTTGCCTCAGTTTAACTCTGTTTGCCTCCGTTTAATTCGGTTTGCCTCTGTCAGCATCTCTTTAACTCTGTTTAAATCTGTTTGCCTCAGTATAACTCTGTTCAACTCTGTCTGCCGCTGATAACTCTGTTTGCCTCCGTCAAACTCTGTTTAACTCTGTTTGCCTTGGTTTGCATCTGTTTAACACTCTTTAACTCTGTTTGCCTCTGTTTCACTCTGTCTACCTTGGTTTGCCTCTGTTTAACTCTCTTTAACTCTGTTTGCATCTGTTTAACTCTGTTTGCCTCTGTTGGCATCTATTTAACGCAGTTTGCCTCTGTTTGCCTCTTTTTAACTCTTTTGCCTCTATTTAAATCTGTTTGTATCTGTTTGCATCTGTTTAACTCTGTTTGTCTCTGCTTAACTCTGTTTAATGCTGTTTGCCTCTGTTTGCCTCTGTGTAACTCTGTTTGCTTCTTTTTAACTCTATTGCCTCTATTTAACTCTGTTTAAACTCTCTTTGCCTCGGTTTCACTCTGTTTGCCTCTGTTTAACACTGTTTTAATCTATTTGCCTCTGTTTGCCTATGTTTAACTGTGTTTGCCTCAGTTTAACTCTGTTTGCCTCTGTTTGCCTCTGTTTAACTCTGTTTGCCTCAGTTTAACTCTGTTTGCCTCTGTTTGCCTCTGTTTAACTCTGTTTTCCTCTGTTTAACTCTGTTTGCCTCGGTTTAAATCTGTCTCTCTGTTTGTCTCAGTTTAACTCTGTTTGCCTCTGTTTGCCTCTGTTTAACTCTGTTTGCCTCTGTTTATCTCTGTCTCTCTGTTTGCCTCTGTTTAACTCTGTCTCTCTGTTTGCCTCTTTCAAAGACGGTTTAACTCTGTTTGCCTCTGTATGCCTCTGTTTCCTCTGTTTGCCTCATCTATACACTGTTTGATCTGTTTGCCTCATTTTAACTCTGTTGCCTCTATTTAACTATGTTTGCCTCTGTTTGCATCTGTTTAACTCTGTTTGCCTCTGCTTAACTCTACTTGTCGCTGTTTGCCTCTGTTTAACTCTGTTTGCCTCTGTTAAACTCTGTTTGCTGCTGTTTGCCTCAGTATAACTCTGTCGCCTTCCGGTTGCGGCTATTTGCCTCTGTTTGTCTCTGTTTAACGCTGTTCAACTCTGTTTGCCTCTGTCAAACTCTTTTGCAATGTGTTTAACTCTGTTTGCCTCTGTTTGCCTCTGTTTAACTCTGTTTGCCTCTTTTTAACTCTGTTTGCATCTGTTGGTCTCTGTTTACCTCTGTTTAATGACGTTTGCTTCCGTTTAACTCCCATTAACTCTGTTTGCCTCTGTTTGCCTCATTTTAAACGCTTTTGCCTCTATTTAACTCTGCTGTATCTGTTTGCCTCTGTTTAACTGTGTTTGCCTCCTTTTAACTCTGCTTAACTCTGTTTGCCTCAGTTTGCCTCTTTTTAACTCTGTTTGCCTCATTGCAACTCTGTTGCCTCTATTTAACTATGTTTGCCTCTGTTTGCATCTGTTTAACTCTGTTTGCCTCTGTTTAACTCTGTTCAACTCTGTTTGCCTCTGTTTAAATCTGTTTGCCTCTGTTTGCCTCTGTATAAATCGGTTTAACTCTGTTTGCCTCTGTTAACTCGGTTTAAGTCTGTTTATTTCTGTTTGCCTCTGATTGCCTCCGTCTAAATCTGTTTGCCTCTGTTTAACTCTGTTTGCATCTGTTTAACTCTGGTTAACTCTTTTTGCCACTGTTTAAATCTGTTTAACTCTGTTTGCCTCAGTTTAATTCTGTTTGCCTCTGTTTAACTCTGTTTGCCTCAGTTTAACTCTGTTTGCCTCTGTTTGCCTCTGTTTAACTCTGTTTGCCTCAGTTTAACTCTGTTTGCCTCTGTTTGCCTCTGTTTAACTCTGTTTGCCTCAGTTTAACTCTGTTTGCCTCTGTTTGCCTCTGTTTAACTCTGTTTTCCTCTGTTTAACTCTGTTTGCCTCGGTTTAAAATCTGTCTCTCTGTTTGCCTCAGTTTAACTCTGTTTGCCTCTGTTTGCCTCAGTTTAACTCTTTTTGCCTCTGCATCTCCTTAACTCTGTTTAAATCTGTTTGGCTCTGTTTAACTCTGTTTGCCTCCGTCAAACTCTGTTTACCTCTTTTTAATTCTGTTTGCCTCTGTTTAAATCTGTTTAACTCTGTTTGCCTCTGTTTAAATCTGTTTGCCTCTGTTTGCCTCTGTATAAATCTGTTTTACTCTGTTTGCCTCTGTTAAATCTGTTTAACTCTGTTTGCCTCAGTTTAACTCTGTCTCTCTGCGTCAGTTTATCTGTGTTTCCTTCTGTTTGCCTCAGTTTAACTCTGTTTGCCTCCGTTTAATTCTGTTTGCCTCTGTCTGTGTCTCTTCAACTCTGTTTAAATCTGTTTGGCTCTGTTTGCCTCTGTATAACTCTGTTTAACTCTGTCTGCCGCTGTTAACTCTGTTTGCCTCCGTCAAACTCTGTTTCACTCTGTTTAACTCTGTTTGCCTTGGTTTGCATCTGTTTAACTCTCTTTAACTCTGTTTGCCTCTGTTTCACTCTGTCTACCTTGGTTTGCCTCTGTTTAACTCTCTTTAACTCTGTTTGCCTCTGTTTAACTCTGTTTGCCTCTGTTGGCATCTATTTAACGCAGTTTGCCTCTGTTTGCCTCTTTTTAACTCTTTTGCCTCTATTTAACTCCCTTTGTATCTGTTGGCATCTGTTTAACTCTGTTCTCTCTGCTCAACTCTGTTTAATGCTGTTTGCCTCTGTTTGCCTCTGTGTAACTCTGTTTGCTTCTTTTTAACTCTATTGCCTCTATTTAACTCTGTTTAACTTTCTTTGCCTCGGTTTCACTCTGTTTGCCTCTGTTTAACACTGTTTTAATCTATTTGCCTCTGTTTGCCTATGTTTAACTGTGTTTGCCTCTGTTTAACTCTGTTGAACTCTGTATCTGTTTGCCTGTGTTTAACTGTGTTTGCCTCTGTTTAACTCTGTTGAAATCTGTTTGTATCTGTTTGCCTGTGTTTAATTGTGTTTGCCTCTGTTTAACTCTGTTTAACTCTGTTTAACTCTGTATGCCTCTGTTTGCCTCTGTTTGCCTCTTTTTTACACAGTTTGATCTGTTTGCCTCAGTTTAACTCTGTTGCCTCTATTTAACTATGTTTGCATCTGTTTTAAATCTGTTGAACTCTGTTTCTATCTGTTTGCCTCTGTTTAACTCTGTTTGCCTCTGTTTAACTATGTTTGCCTCTGTTTGCCTCAGTTTGCCTCTTTTTAACTCTGTTTGACCTGTTTGCCTCATTTCAACTCTGTTGCCTCTATTTAACTATGTTTGCCTCTGTTTGCCTCTGTTTAATTCTGTTTGCCTCCTTTTAATTCTGTTTAACTCTGTTTGCCTCTGTTTGCCTCTTTTTAACTCTGTTTGCCTCATTGTAACTCTGTTGCCTCTATTTAACTATGTTTGCCTCTGTTTGCATCTGTTTAACTCTGTTTGCCTCTGTTTAAATCTGTTTGCATCTGTTTGCCTCTGTATATCTCTGTTTTACTCTGTCTGCCTCTGTTAACTCTGTTTGCCTCTATCAAACTCTATTTAAATCTGTTTAACTATGTTTGCCTCTGTTTGCCTCTGTTTAACTCTGTTTTCCTCTGTTTAACTCTGTTTGCCTCGGTTTAAATCTGTCTCTCTGTTTGTCTCAGTTTAACTCTGTTTGCCTCTGTTTGCCTCTGTTTAACTCTGTTTGCCTCTGTTTATCTCTGTCTCTCTGTTTGCCTCTGTTTAACTCTGTCTCTCTGTTTGCCTCTTTCAAAGACGGTTTAACTCTGTTTGCCTCTGTATGCCTCTGTTTCCTCTGTTTGCCTCATCTATACACTGTTTGATCTGTTTGCCTCATTTTAACTCTGTTGCCTCTATTTAACTATGTTTGCCTCTGTTTGCATCTGTTTAACTCTGTTTGCCTCTGCTTAACTCTACTTGTCGCTGTTTGCCTCTGTTTAACTCTGTTTGCCTCTGTTAAACTCTGTTTGCTGCTGTTTGCCTCAGTATAACTCTGTCGCCTTCCGGTTGCGGCTATTTGCCTCTGTTTGTCTCTGTTTAACGCTGTTCAACTCTGTTTGCCTCTGTCAAACTCTTTTGCAATGTGTTTAACTCTGTTTGCCTCTGTTTGCCTCTGTTTAACTCTGTTTGCCTCTTTTTAACTCTGTTTGCATCTGTTGGTCTCTGTTTACCTCTGTTTAATGACGTTTGCTTCCGTTTAACTCCCATTAACTCTGTTTGCCTCTGTTTGCCTCATTTTAACGCTTTTGCCTCTATTTAACTCTGCTGTATCTGTTTGCCTCTGTTTAACTGTGTTTGCCTCCTTTTAACTCTGCTTAACTCTGTTTGCCTCAGTTTGCCTCTTTTTAACTCTGTTTGCCTCATTGCAACTCTGTTGCCTCTATTTAACTATGTTTGCCTCTGTTTGCATCTGTTTAACTCTGTTTGCCTCTGTTTAACTCTGTTCAACTCTGTTTGCCTCTGTTTAAATCTGTTTGCCTCTGTTTGCCTCTGTATAAATCGGTTTAACTCTGTTTGCCTCTGTTAACTCGGTTTAAGTCTGTTTATTTCTGTTTGCCTCTGATTGCCTCCGTCTAAATCTGTTTGCCTCTGTTTAACTCTGTTTGCATCTGTTTAACTCTGGTTAACTCTTTTTGCCACTGTTTAAATCTGTTTAACTCTGTTTGCCTCAGTTTAATTCTGTTTGCCTCTGTTTAACTCTGTTTTGCCTCAGTTTAACTCTGTTTTGCCTCTGTTTGCCTCTGTTTAACTCTGTTTGCCTCAGTTTAACTCTGTTTGCCTCTGTTTGCCTCTGTTTAACTCTGTTTGCCTCAGTTTAACTCTGTTTGCCTCTGTTTGCCTCTGTTTAACTCTGTTTTCCTCTGTTTAACTCTGTTTGCCTCGGTTTAAATCTGTCTCTCTGTTTGCCTCAGTTTAACTCTGTTTGCCTCTGTTTGCCTCAGTTTAACTCTTTTTGCCTCTGCATCTCCTTAACTCTGTTTAAATCTGTTTGGCTCTGTTTAACTCTGTTTGCCTCCGTCAAACTCTGTTTACCTCTTTTTAATTCTGTTTGCCTCTGTTTAAATCTGTTTAACTCTGTTTGCCTCTGTTTAAATCTGTTTGCCTCTGTTTGCCTCTGTATAAATCTGTTTTACTCTGTTTGCCTCTGTTAAATCTGTTTAACTCTGTTTGCCTCAGTTTAACTCTGTCTCTCTGCGTCAGTTTATCTGTGTTTCCTTCTGTTTGCCTCAGTTTAACTCTGTTTGCCTCCGTTTAATTCTGTTTGCCTCTGTCTGTGTCTCTTCAACTCTGTTTAAATCTGTTTGGCTCTGTTTGCCTCTGTATAACTCTGTTTAACTCTGTCTGCCGCTGTTAACTCTGTTTGCCTCCGTCAAACTCTGTTTCACTCTGTTTAACTCTGTTTGCCTTGGTTTGCATCTGTTTAACTCTCTTTAACTCTGTTTGCCTCTGTTTCACTCTGTCTACCTTGTTTGCCTCTGTTTAACTCTCTTTAACTCTGTTTGCCTCTGTTTAACTCTGTTTGCCTCTGTTGGCATCTATTTAACGCAGTTTGCCTCTGTTTGCCTCTTTTTAACTCTTTTGCCTCTATTTAACTCCCTTTGTATCTGTTGGCATCTGTTTAACTCTGTTCTCTCTGCTCAACTCTGTTTAAATGCTGTTTGCCTCTGTTTGCCTCTGTGTAACTCTGTTTGCTTCTTTTTAACTCTATTGCCTCTATTTAACTCTGTTTAACTTTCTTTGCCTCGGTTTCACTCTGTTTGCCTCTGTTTAACACTGTTTTAATCTATTTGCCTCTGTTTGCCTATGTTTAACTGTGTTTGCCTCTGTTTAACTCTGTTGAACTCTGTATCTGTTTGCCTGTGTTTAACTGTGTTTGCCTCTGTTTAACTCTGTTGAAATCTGTTTGTATCTGTTTGCCTGTGTTTAATTGTGTTTGCCTCTGTTTAACTCTGTTTAACTCTGTTTAACTCTGTATGCCTCTGTTTGCCTCTGTTTGCCTCTTTTTTACACAGTTTGATCTGTTTGCCTCAGTTTAACTCTGTTGCCTCTATTTAACTATGTTTGCATCTGTTTAAATCTGTTGAACTCTGTTTCTATCTGTTTGCCTCTGTTTAACTCTGTTTGCCTCTGTTTAACTATGTTTGCCTCTGTTTGCCTCAGTTTGCCTCTTTTAACTCTGTTTGACCTGTTTGCCTCATTTCAACTCTGTTGCCTCTATTTAACTATGTTTGCCTCTGTTTGCCTCTGTTTAATTCTGTTTGCCTCCTTTTAATTCTGTTTAACTCTGTTTGCCTCTGTTTGCCTCTTTTTAACTCTGTTTGCCTCATTGTAACTCTGTTGCCTCTATTTAACTATGTTTGCCTCTGTTTGCATCTGTTTAACTCTGTTTGCCTCTGTTTAAATCTGTTTGCATCTGTTTGCCTCTGTATATCTCTGTTTTACTCTGTCTGCCTCTGTTAACTCTGTTTGCCTCTATCAAACTCTATTTAAATCTGTTTAACTATGTTTGCCTCTGTTTGCCTCTGTTTAACTCAGTTTGCCTCTGTTTAAATCTGTTTAACTCTGTTTGCCTCTGTTTAAATCTGTTTGCCTCTGTTTGCCTCTGTATAAATCTGTTTTACTCAGTTTGCCTCTGTTAAATCTGTTTGCCTCTATCAAAGTCTGTTTAAATCTGTTTATTTCTGTTTGCCTCTGTTTGCCTCGGTTTAACTCTGTTTGCCTCTGTTTGCCACTGTTTAAATCTGTTTCACTCTGTTTGCCTCAGTTTAACTCTGTTTGCCTCTGTTTGCTTCTGTTTAACTCTGTTTAACTCTGTTTGCCTCTGTTTGCCTCTGTCTCTCTGCGTCAGTTTAACTGTGTTTGCCTCTGTTTGCCTCAGTTTAACTCTGTTGGCCTCCGTTTAATTCTGTTTGCCTCTGTCTGCATCTCTTTGACTCTGTTTAAATCTGTTTGCCTCAGTATAACTCTGTTCAACTCTGTCTGCCGCTGATAACTCTGTTTGCCTCCGTCAAACTCTGTTTCACTCTGTTTCACTCTGTTTGCCTCTGTTTGCATCTGTTTCACTCTCTTTAACTCTGTTTGCCTCTGTTTAACTCTGTTTACCTTGGTTTGCATCTGTTTAACTCTCTTTAACTCTGTTTGCCTCTGTGTAAATCTGTTTGCCTCTGTTTATCTCTGTTTGCCTCTGTTAACTCAGTTTGCCTCTGTTGGCATCTATTTAACTCTGTTTGCCTCTGTTTGCCTCTTTTTAACTCTTTTGCCTCTATTTCAATCTGTTTGTATCTGTTTGCATCTGTTTAAATCTGTTTGTCTCTGTTTAACTCTGTTTAATGCTGTTTGCCTCTGTGTAACTCTGTTTGCCTCTTTTTAACTCTATTGCCTCTATTTATCTCTGTTTAACTCTCTTTGCCTCGGTTTCACTCTGTTTGCCTCTGTTTAACACTGTTTTAATCTATTTGCCTCTGTTTGCCTATGTTTAACTGTGTTTGCCTCTGTTTAACTCTGTTGAACTCTGTTTGTATCTGTTTGCCTGTGTTTAACTGTGTTTGCCTCTGTTTAACTCTGTTTAACTCTGTATGCCTCTGTTTCCTCTGTTTGCCTCATTTTTACACTGTTTGATCTGTTTGCCTCATTTTACCTCTGTTGCCTCTATTTAACTATGTTTGCCTCTGTTTGCATCTGTTTAACTCTGTTTGCCTCTGTTTAAATCTGTTTGCATCTGTTTGTCTCTGTATATCTCTATTTTACTCTGTCTGCCTCTGTTAACTCTGTTTGAATCTATCAAACTCTATTTAAATCTGTTTAATTCTGTTTGCCTCTGTTTAACTCAGTTTGCCTGTTTAAATCTGTTTAACTCTGTTTGCCTCTGTTTAAATCTGTTGAACTCTGTTTGTATCTGTTTGCCTCTGTTTAACTGTGTTTGCCTCAGTTTAACTCTGTTTGCCTCTATCAAAGTCTGTTTAAATCTGTTTATTTCTGTTTGCCTCTGTTTGCCTCTGTTTAACTCAGTTTGCCTGTTTAAATCTGTTTAACTCTGTTTGCCTCTGTTTAAATCTGTTGAACTCTGTTTGTATCTGTTTGCCTCTGTTTAACTGTTTGCCTCCGTTTAACTCTGTTTGCCTCTGTTTAAATCTGTTTAACTCTGTTTGCCTCAGTTTAACTCTGTTTGCCTCTGTTTGCTTCTGTTTAACTCTGTTTAACTCTGTTTGCCTCTGTTTAACTCTGTCTCTCTGCGTCAGTTTAATTGTGTTTGCCTCAGTTTGCCTCAGTTTAACTCTGTTTGCCTCCGTTTAATTCGGTTTGCCTCTGTCAGCATCTCTTTAACTCTGTTTAAATCTGTTTGCCTCAGTATAACTCTGTTCAACTCTGTCTGCCGCTGATAACTCTGTTTGCCTCCGTCAAACTCTGTTTCACTCTGTTTAACTCTGTTTGCCTTGGTTTGCATCTGTTTAACACTCTTTAACTCTGTTTGCCTCTGTTTCACTCTGTCTACCTTGGTTTGCCTCTGTTTAACTCTCTTTAACTCTGTTTGCATCTGTTTAACTCTGTTTGCCTCTGTTGGCATCTATTTAACGCAGTTTGCCTCTGTTTGCCTCTTTTTAACTCTTTTGCCTCTATTTAAATCTGTTTGTATCTGTTTGCATCTGTTTAACTCTGTTTGTCTCTGCTTAACTCTGTTTAATGCTGTTTGCCTCTGTTTGCCTCTGTGTAACTCTGTTTGCTTCTTTTTAACTCTATTGCCTCTATTTAACTCTGTTTAACTCTCTTTGCCTCGGTTTCACTCTGTTTGCCTCTGTTTAACACTGTTTTAATCTATTTGCCTCTGTTTGCCTATGTTTAACTGTGTTTGCCTCAGTTTAACTCTGTTTGCCTCTGTTTGCCTCTGTTTAACTCTGTTTGCCTCAGTTTAACTCTGTTTGCCTCTGTTTGCCTCTGTTTAACTCTGTTTTCCTCTGTTTAACTCTGTTTGCCTCGGTTTAAATCTGTCTCTCTGTTTGTCTCAGTTTAACTCTGTTTGCCTCTGTTTGCCTCTGTTTAACTCTGTTTGCCTCTGTTTATCTCTGTCTCTCTGTTTGCCTCTGTTTAACTCTGTCTCTCTGTTTGCCTCTTTCAAAGACGGTTTAACTCTGTTTGCCTCTGTATGCCTCTGTTTCCTCTGTTTGCCTCATCTATACACTGTTTGATCTGTTTGCCTCATTTTAACTCTGTTGCCTCTATTTAACTATGTTTGCCTCTGTTTGCATCTGTTTAACTCTGTTTGCCTCTGCTTAACTCTACTTGTCGCTGTTTGCCTCTGTTTAACTCTGTTTGCCTCTGTTAAACTCTGTTTGCTGCTGTTTGCCTCAGTATAACTCTGTCGCCTTCCGGTTGCGGCTATTTGCCTCTGTTTGTCTCTGTTTAACGCTGTTCAACTCTGTTTGCCTCTGTCAAACTCTTTTGCAATGTGTTTAACTCTGTTTGCCTCTGTTTGCCTCTGTTTAACTCTGTTTGCCTCTTTTTAACTCTGTTTGCATCTGTTGGTCTCTGTTTACCTCTGTTTAATGACGTTTGCTTCCGTTTAACTCCCATTAACTCTGTTTGCCTCTGTTTGCCTCATTTTAACGCTTTTGCCTCTATTTAACTCTGCTGTATCTGTTTGCCTCTGTTTAACTGTGTTTGCCTCCTTTTAACTCTGCTTAACTCTGTTTGCCTCAGTTTGCCTCTTTTTAACTCTGTTTGCCTCATTGCAACTCTGTTGCCTCTATTTAACTATGTTTGCCTCTGTTTGCATCTGTTTAACTCTGTTTGCCTCTGTTTAACTCTGTTCAACTCTGTTTGCCTCTGTTTAAATCTGTTTGCCTCTGTTTGCCTCTGTATAAATCGGTTTAACTCTGTTTGCCTCTGTTAACTCGGTTTAAGTCTGTTTATTTCTGTTTGCCTCTGATTGCCTCCGTCTAAATCTGTTTGCCTCTGTTTAACTCTGTTTGCATCTGTTTAACTCTGGTTAACTCTTTTTGCCACTGTTTAAATCTGTTTAACTCTGTTTGCCTCAGTTTAATTCTGTTTGCCTCTGTTTAACTCTGTTTGCCTCAGTTTAACTCTGTTTGCCTCTGTTTGCCTCTGTTTAACTCTGTTTGCCTCAGTTTAACTCTGTTTGCCTCTGTTTGCCTCTGTTTAACTCTGTTTGCCTCAGTTTAACCCTGTTTGCCTCTGTTTGCCTCTGTTTAACTCTGTTTTCCTCTGTTTAACTCTGTTTGCCTCGGTTTAAATCTGTCTCTCTGTTTGCCTCAGTTTAACTCTGTTTGCCTCTGTTTGCCTCAGTTTAACTCTGTTTGCCTCTGTCTGCATCTCCTTAACTCTGTTTAAATCTGTTTGGCTCTGTTTAACTCTGTTTGCCTCCGTCAAACTCTGTTTACCTCTTTTTAATTCTGTTTGCCTCTGTTTAAATCTGTTTAACTCTGTTTGCCTCTGTTTAAATCTGTTTGCCTCTGTTTGCCTCTGTATAAATCTGTTTTACTCTGTTTGCCTCTGTTAAATCTGTTTAACTCTGTTTGCCTCAGTTTAACTCTGTCTCTCTGCGTCAGTTTATCTGTGTTTCCTTCTGTTTGCCTCAGTTTAACTCTGCCTCCGTTTAATTCTGTTTGCCTCTGTCTGTGTCTCTTCAACTCTGTTTAAATCTGTTTGGCTCTGTTTGCCTCTGTATAACTCTGTTTAACTCTGTCTGCCGCTGTTAACTCTGTTTGCCTCCGTCAAACTCTGTTTCACTCTGTTTAACTCTGTTTGCCTTGGTTTGCATCTGTTTAACTCTCTTTAACTCTGTTTGCCTCTGTTTAACTCTGTTTGCCTCTGTTGGCATCTATTTAACGCAGTTTGCCTCTGTTTGCCTCTTTTTAACTCTTTTGCCTCTATTTAACTCCCTTTGTATCTGTTGGCATCTGTTTAACTCTGTTCTCTCTGCTCAACTCTGTTTAATGCTGTTTGCCTCTGTTTGCCTCTGTGTAACTCTGTTTGCTTCTTTTTAACTCTATTGCCTCTATTTAACTCTGTTTAACTTTCTTTGCCTCGGTTTCACTCTGTTTGCCTCTGTTTAACACTGTTTTAATCTATTTGCCTCTGTTTGCCTATGTTTAACTGTGTTTCACTCTGTTTAACTCTGTTGAACTCTGTATCTGTTTGCCTGTGTTTAACTGTGTTTGCCTCTGTTTAACTCTGTTGAAATCTGTTTGTATCTGTTTGCCTGTGTTTAATTGTGTTTGCCTCTGTTTAACTCTGTTTAACTCTGTTTAACTCTGTATGCCTCTGTTTGCCTCTGTTTGCCTCTTTTTTACACAGTTTGATCTGTTTGCCTCAGTTTAACTCTGTTGCCTCTATTTAACTATGTTTGCATCTGTTTAAATCTGTTGAACTCTGTTTCTATCTGTTTGCCTCTGTTTAACTCTGTTTGCCTCTGTTTAACTATGTTTGCCTCTGTTTGCCTCAGTTTGCCTCTTTTTAACTCTGTTTGATCTGTTTGCCTCATTTCAACTCTGTTGCCTCTATTTAACTATGTTTGCCTCTGTTTGCCTCTGTTTAATTCTGTTTGCCTCCTTTTAATTCTGTTTAACTCTGTTTGCCTCTGTTTGCCTCTTTTTAACTCTGTTTGCCTCATTGTAACTCTGTTGCCTCTATTTAACTATGTTTGCCTCTGTTTGCATCTGTTTAATTCTGTTTGCCTCCTTTTAATTCTGTTTAACTCTGTTTGCCTCTGTTTGCCTCTTTTTAACTCTGTTTGCCTCATTGTAACTCTGTTGCCTCTATTTAACTATGTTTGCCTCTGTTTGCATCTGTTTAACTCTGTTTGCCTCTGTTTAAATCTGTTTGCATCTGTTTGCCTCTGTATATCTCTGTTTTACTCTGTCTGCCTCTGTTAACTCTGTTTGCCTCTATCAAACTCTATTTAAATCTGTTTAACTATGTTTGCCTCTGTTTGCCTCTGTTTAACTCAGTTTGCCTCTGTTTAAATCTGTTTAACTCTGTTTGCCTCTGTTTAAATCTGTTTGCCTCTGTTTGCCTCTGTATAAATCTGTTTTACTCAGTTTGCCTCTGTTAAATCTGTTTGCCTCTATCAAAGTCTGTTTAAATCTGTTTATTTCTGTTTGCCTCTGTTTGCCTCGGTTTAACTCTGTTTGCCTCTGTTTGCCACTGTTTAAATCTGTTTCACTCTGTTTGCCTCAGTTTAACTCTGTTTGCCTCTGTTTGCTTCTGTTTAACTCTGTTTAACTCTGTTTGCCTCTGTTTGCCTCTGTCTCTCTGCGTCAGTTTAACTGTGTTTGCCTCTGTTTGCCTCAGTTTAACTCTGTTGGCCTCCGTTTAATTCTGTTTGCCTCTGTCTGCATCTCTTTGCCTCTGTTTAAATCTGTTTGCCTCAGTATAACTCTGTTCAACTCTGTCTGCCGCTGATAACTCTGTTTGCCTCCGTCAAACTCTGTTTCACTCTGTTTCACTCTGTTTGCCTCTGTTTGCATCTGTTTCACTCTCTTTAACTCTGTTTGCCTCTGTTTAACTCTGTTTACCTTGGTTTGCATCTGTTTAACTCTCTTTAACTCTGTTTGCCTCTGTGTAAATCTGTTTGCCTCTGTTTATCTCTGTTTGCCTCTGTTAACTCAGTTTGCCTCTGTTGGCATCTATTTAACTCTGTTTGCCTCTGTTTGCCTCTTTTTAACTCTTTTGCCTCTATTTCAATCTGTTTGTATCTGTTTGCATCTGTTTAAATCTGTTTGTCTCTGTTTAACTCTGTTTAATGCTGTTTGCCTCTGTGTAACTCTGTTTGCCTCTTTTTAACTCTATTGCCTCTATTTATCTCTGTTTAACTCTCTTTGCCTCGGTTTCACTCTGTTTGCCTCTGTTTAACACTGTTTTAATCTATTTGCCTCTGTTTGCCTATGTTTAACTGTGTTTGCCTCTGTTTAACTCTGTTGAACTCTGTTTGTATCTGTTTGCCTGTGTTTAACTGTGTTTGCCTCTGTTTAACTCTGTTTAACTCTGTATGCCTCTGTTTCCTCTGTTTGCCTCATTTTTACACTGTTTGATCTGTTTGCCTCATTTTACCTCTGTTGCCTCTATTTAACTATGTTTGCCTCTGTTTGCATCTGTTTAACTCTGTTTGCCTCTGTTTAAATCTGTTTGCATCTGTTTGTCTCTGTATATCTCTATTTTACTCTGTCTGCCTCTGTTAACTCTGTTTGAATCTATCAAACTCTATTTAAATCTGTTTAATTCTGTTTGCCTCTGTTTAACTCAGTTTGCCTGTTTAAATCTGTTTAACTCTGTTTGCCTCTGTTTAAATCTGTTGAACTCTGTTTGTATCTGTTTGCCTCTGTTTAACTGTGTTTGCCTCAGTTTAACTCTGTTTGCCTCTATCAAAGTCTGTTTAAATCTGTTTATTTCTGTTTGCCTCTGTTTGCCTCTGTTTAACTCAGTTTGCCTGTTTAAATCTGTTTAACTCTGTTTGCCTCTGTTTAAATCTGTTGAACTCTGTTTGTATCTGTTTGCCTCTGTTTAACTGTTTGCCTCCGTTTTAACTCTGTTTGCCTCTGTTTAAATCTGTTTAACTCTGTTTGCCTCAGTTTAACTCTGTTTGCCTCTGTTTGCTTCTGTTTAACTCTGTTTAACTCTGTTTGCCTCTGTTTAACTCTGTCTCTCTGCGTCAGTTTAATTGTGTTTGCCTCAGTTTGCCTCAGTTTAACTCTGTTTGCCTCCGTTTAATTCGGTTTGCCTCTGTCAGCATCTCTTTAACTCTGTTTAAATCTGTTTGCCTCAGTATAACTCTGTTCAACTCTGTCTGCCGCTGATAACTCTGTTTGCCTCCGTCAAACTCTGTTTAACTCTGTTTGCCTTGGTTTGCATCTGTTTAACACTCTTTAACTCTGTTTGCCTCTGTTTCACTCTGTCTACCTTGGTTTGCCTCTGTTTAACTCTCTTTAACTCTGTTTGCATCTGTTTAACTCTGTTTGCCTCTGTTGGCATCTATTTAACGCAGTTTGCCTCTGTTTGCCTCTTTTTAACTCTTTTGCCTCTATTTAAATCTGTTTGTATCTGTTTGCATCTGTTTAACTCTGTTTGTCTCTGCTTAACTCTGTTTAATGCTGTTTGCCTCTGTTTGCCTCTGTGTAACTCTGTTTGCTTCTTTTTAACTCTATTGCCTCTATTTAACTCTGTTTAACTCTCTTTGCCTCGGTTTCACTCTGTTTGCCTCTGTTTAACACTGTTTTAATCTATTTGCCTCTGTTTGCCTATGTTTAACTGTGTTTGCCTCAGTTTAACTCTGTTTGCCTCTGTTTGCCTCTGTTTAACTCTGTTTGCCTCAGTTTAACTCTGTTTGCCTCTGTTTGCCTCTGTTTAACTCTGTTTTCCTCTGTTTAACTCTGTTTGCCCTCGGTTTAAATCTGTCTCTCTGTTTGTCTCAGTTTAACTCTGTTTGCCTCTGTTTGCCTCTGTTTAACTCTGTTTGCCTCTGTTTATCTCTGTCTCTCTGTTTGCCTCTGTTTAACTCTGTCCTCTCTGTTTGCCTCTTTCAAAGACGGTTTTAACTCTGTTTGCCTCTGTATGCCTCTGTTTCCTCTGTTTGCCTCATCTATACACTGTTTGATCTGTTTGCCTCATTTTAACTCTGTTGCCTCTATTTAACTATGTTTGCCTCTGTTTGCATCTGTTTAACTCTGTTTGCCTCTGCTTAACTCTACTTGTCGCTGTTTGCTCTGTTTAACTCTGTTTGCCTCTGTTAAACTCTGTTTGCTGCTGTTTGCCTCAGTATAACTCTGTCGCCTTCGGTTGCGGCTATTTGCCTCTGTTTGTCTCTGTTTAACGCTGTTCAACTCTGTTTGCCTCTGTCAAACTCTTTTGCAATGTGTTTAACTCTGTTTGCCTCTGTTTGCCTCTGTTTAACTCTGTTTGCCTCTTTTTAACTCTGTTTGCATCTGTTGGTCTCTGTTTACCTCTGTTTAATGATGTTTGCTTCCGTTTAACTCCCATTAACTCTGTTTGCCTCTGTTTGCCTCATTTTAACGCTTTTGCCTCCATTTAACTCTGCTGTATCTGTTTGCCTCTGTTTAACTGTGTTTGCCTCCTTTTAACTCTGCTTAACTCTGTTTGCCTCAGTTTGCCTCTTTTTAACTCTGTTTGCCTCATTGCAACTCTGTTGCCTCTATTTAACTATGTTTGCCTCTGTTTGCATCTGTTTAACTCTGTTTGCCTCTGTTTAACTCTGTTCAACTCTGTTTGCCTCTGTTTAAATCTGTTTGCCTCTGTTTGCCTCTGTATAAATCGGTTTAACTCTGTTTGCCTCTGTTAACTCGGTTTAAGTCTGTTTATTTCTGTTTGCCTCTGATTGCCTCCGTCTAAATCTGTTTGCCTCTGTTTAACTCTGTTTGCATCTGTTTAACTCTGGTTAACTCTTTTTGCCACTGTTTAAATCTGTTTAACTCTGTTTGCCTCAGTTTAATTCTGTTTTGCCTCTGTTTAACTCTGTTTGCCTCAGTTTAACTCTGTTTGCCTCTGTTTGCCTCTGTTTAACTCTGTTTGCCTCAGTTTAACTCTGTTTGCCTCTGTTTGCCTCTGTTTAACTCTGTTTGCCTCAGTTTAACTCTGTTTGCCTCTGTTTGCCTCTGTTTAACTCTGTTTTCCTCTGTTTGCCTCGGTTTAAATCTGTCTCTCTGTTTGCCTCAGTTTAACTCTGTTTGCCTCTGTTTGCCTCAGTTTAACTCTGTTTGCCTCTGTCTGCATCTCCTTAACTCTGTTTAAATCTGTTTGGCTCTGTTTAACTCTGTTTGCCTCCGTCAAACTCTGTTTACCTCTTTTTAATTCTGTTTGCCTCTGTTTAAATCTGTTTAACTCTGTTTGCCTCTGTTTAAATCTGTTTGCCTCTGTTTGCCTCTGTATAAATCTGTTTTACTCTGTTTGCCTCTGTTAAATCTGTTTAACTCTGTTTGCCTCAGTTTAACTCTGTCTCTCTGCGTCAGTTTATCTGTGTTTCCTTCTGTTTGCCTCAGTTTAACTCTGTTTGCCTCCATTTAATTCTGTTTGCCTCTGTCTGTGTCTCTTCAACTCTGTTTAAATCTGTTTGGCTCTGTTTGCCTCTGTATAACTCTGTTTAACTCTGTCTGCCGCTGTTAACTCTGTTTGCCTCCGTCAAACTCTGTTTCACTCTGTTTAACTCTGTTTGCCTTGGTTTGCATCTGTTTAACTCTCTTTAACTCTGTTTGCCTCTGTTTCACTCTGTCTACCTTGGTTTGCCTCTGTTTAACTCTCTTTAACTCTGTTTGCCTCTGTTTAACTCTGTTTGCCTCTGTTGGCATCTATTTAACGCAGTTTGCCTCTGTTTGCCTCTTTTTAACTCTTTTGCCTCTATTTAACTCCCTTTGTATCTGTTGGCATCTGTTCAACTCTGTTCTCTCTGCTCAACTCTGTTTAATGCTGTTTGCCTCTGTTTGCCTCTGTGTAACTCTGTTTGCTTCTTTTTAACTCTATTGCCTCTATTTAACTCTGTTTAACTTTCTTTGCCTCGGTTTCACTCTGTTTGCCTCTGTTTAACACTGTTTTAATCTATTTGCCTCTGTTTGCCTATGTTTAACTGTGTTTGCCTCTGTTTAACTCTGTTGAACTCTGTATCTGTTAGCCTGTGTTTAACTGTGTTTGCCTCTGTTTAACTCTGTTGAACTCTGTTTGTATCTGTTTGCCTGTGTTTAACTGTGTTTGCCTCTGTTTAACTCTGTTGAAATCTGTTTGTATCTGTTTGCCTGTGTTTAATTGTGTTTGCCTCTGTTTAACTCTGTTTAACTCTGTTTAACTCTGTATGCCTCTGTTTGCCTCTGTTTGCCTCTTTTTTACACAGTTTGATCTGTTTGCCTCAGTTTAACTCTGTTGCCTCTATTTAACTATGTTTGCATCTGTTTAAATCTGTTGAACTCTGTTTCTCTCTGTTTGCCTCTGTTTAACTCTGTTTGCCTCTGTTTAACTATGTTTGCCTCTGTTTGCCTCAGTTTGCCTCTTTTTAACTCTGTTTGATCTGTTTGCCTCATTTCAACTCTGTTGCCTCTATTTAACTATGTTTGCCTCTGTTTGCCTCTGTTTAATTCTGTTTGCCTCCTTTTAATTCTGTTTAACTCTGTTTGCCTCTGTTTGCCTCTTTTTAACTCTGTTTGCCTCATTGTAACTCTGTTGCCTCTATTTAACTATGTTTGCTTCTGTTTGCATCTGTTTAACTCTGTTTGCCTCTGTTTAAATCTGTTTGCATCTGTTTGCCTCTGTATATCTCTGTTTTACTCTGTCTGCCTCTGTTAACTCTGTTTGCCTCTATCAAACTCTATTTAAATCTGTTTAACTATGTTTGCCTCTGTTTGCCTCTGTTTAACTCAGTTTGCCTCTGTTTAAATCTGTTTAACTCTGTTTGCCTCTGTTTAAATCTGTTTGCCTCTGTTTGCCTCTGTATAAATCTGTTTTACTCAGTTTGCCTCTGTTAAATCTGTTTGCCTCTATCAAAGTCTGTTTAAATCTGTTTATTTCTGTTTGCCTCTGTTTGCCTCGGTTTAACTCTGTTTGCCTCTGTTTGCCACTGTTTAAATCTGTTTCACTCTGTTTGCCTCAGTTTAACTCTGTTTGCCTCTGTTTGCTTCTGTTTAACTCTGTTTAACTCTGTTTGCCTCTGTTTGCCTCTGTATCTCTGCGTCAGTTTAACTGTGTTTGCCTCTGTTTGCCTCAGTTTAACTCTGTTGGCCTCCGTTTAATTCTGTTTGCCTCTGTCTGCATCTCTTTGACTCTGTTTAAATCTGTTTGCCTCAGTATAACTCTGTTCAACTCTGTCTGCCGCTGATAACTCTGTTTGCCTCCGTCAAACTCTGTTTCACTCTGTTTCACTCTGTTTGCCTCTGTTTGCATCTGTTTCACTCTCTTTAACTCTGTTTGCCTCTGTTTAACTCTGTTTACCTTGGTTTGCATCTGTTTAACTCTCTTTAACTCTGTTTGCCTCTGTGTAAATCTGTTTGCCTCTGTTTATCTCTGTTTGCCTCTGTTAACTCAGTTTGCCTCTGTTGGCATCTATTTAACTCTGTTTGCCTCTGTTTGCCTCTTTTTAACTCTTTTGCCTCTATTTCAATCTGTTTGTATCTGTTTGCATCTGTTTAAATCTGTTTGTCTCTGTTTAACTCTGTTTAATGCTGTTTGCCTCTGTGTAACTCTGTTTGCCTCTTTTTAACTCTATTGCCTCTATTTATCTCTGTTTAACTCTCTTTGCCTCGGTTTCACTCTGTTTGCCTCTGTTTAACACTGTTTTAATCTATTTGCCTCTGTTTGCCTATGTTTAACTGTGTTTGCCTCTGTTTAACTCTGTTGAACTCTGTTTGTATCTGTTTGCCTGTGTTTAACTGTGTTTGCCTCTGTTTAACTCTGTTTAACTCTGTATGCCTCTGTTTCCTCTGTTTGCCTCATTTTTACACTGTTTGATCTGTTTGCCTCATTTTACCTCTGTTGCCTCTATTTAACTATGTTTGCCTCTGTTTGCATCTGTTTAACTCTGTTTGCCTCTGTTTAAATCTGTTTGCATCTGTTTGTCTCTGTATATCTCTATTTTACTCTGTCTGCCTCTGTTAACTCTGTTTGAATCTATCAAACTCTATTTAAATCTGTTTAATTCTGTTTGCCTCTGTTTAACTCAGTTTGCCTGTTTAAATCTGTTTAACTCTGTTTGCCTCTGTTTAAATCTGTTGAACTCTGTTTGTATCTGTTTGCCTCTGTTTAACTGTGTTTGCCTCAGTTTAACTCTGTTTGCCTCTATCAAAGTCTGTTTAAATCTGTTTATTTCTGTTTGCCTCTGTTTGCCTCTGTTTAACTCAGTTTGCCTGTTTAAATCTGTTTAACTCTGTTTGCCTCTGTTTAAATCTGTTGAACTCTGTTTGTATCTGTTTGCCTCTGTTTAACTGTTTGCCTCCGTTTAACTCTGTTTGCCTCTGTTTAAATCTGTTTAACTCTGTTTGCCTCAGTTTAACTCTGTTTGCCTCTGTTTGCTTCTGTTTAACTCTGTTTAACTCTGTTTGCCTCTGTTTAACTCTGTCTCTCTGCGTCAGTTTAATTGTGTTTGCCTCAGTTTGCCTCAGTTTAACTCTGTTTGCCTCCGTTTAATTCGGTTTGCCTCTGTCAGCATCTCTTTAACTCTGTTTAAATCTGTTTGCCTCAGTATAACTCTGTTCAACTCTGTCTGCCGCTGATAACTCTGTTTGCCTCCGTCAAACTCTGTTTCACTCTGTTTAACTCTGTTTGCCTTGGTTTGCATCTGTTTAACACTCTTTAACTCTGTTTGCCTCTGTTTCACTCTGTCTACCTTGGTTTGCCTCTGTTTAACTCTCTTTAACTCTGTTTGCATCTGTTTAACTCTGTTTGCCTCTGTTGGCATCTATTTAACGCAGTTTGCCTCTGTTTGCCTCTTTTTAACTCTTTTGCCTCTATTTAAATCTGTTTGTATCTGTTTGCATCTGTTTAACTCTGTTTGTCTCTGCTTAACTCTGTTTAATGCTGTTTGCCTCTGTTTGCCTCTGTGTAACTCTGTTTGCTTCTTTTTAACTCTATTGCCTCTATTTAACTCTGTTTAACTCTCTTTGCCTCGGTTTCACTCTGTTTGCCTCTGTTTAACACTGTTTTAATCTATTTGCCTCTGTTTGCCTATGTTTAACTGTGTTTGCCTCTGTTTAACTCTGTTGAACTCTGTTTGTATCTGTTTGCCTGTGTTTAACTGTGTTTGCCTCTGTTTAACTCTGTTGAACTCTGTTTGTATCTGCCTGTGTTTAACTGTGTTTGCCTCTGTTTAACTCTGTTTGCCTCTGTCTGTGTCTCTTCAACTCTGTTTAAATCTGTTTGGCTCTGTTTGCCTCTGTATAACTCTGTTTAACTCTGTCTGCCGCTGTTAACTCTGTTTGCCTCCGTCAAACTCTGTTTCACTCTGTTTAACTCTGTTTGCCTTGGTTTGCATCTGTTTAACTCTCTTTAACTCTGTTTGCCTCTGTTTCACTCTGTCTACCTTGGTTTGCCTCTGTTTAACTCTCTTTAACTCTGTTTGCCTCTGTTTAACTCTGTTTGCCTCTGTTGGCATCTATTTAACGCAGTTTGCCTCTGTTTGCCTCTTTTTAACTCTTTTGCCTCTATTTAACTCCCTTTGTATCTGTTGGCATCTGTTTAACTCTGTTCTCTCTGCTCAACTCTGTTTAATGCTGTTTGCCTCTGTTTGCCTCTGTGTAACTCTGTTTGCTTCTTTTTAACTCTATTGCCTCTATTTAACTCTGTTTAACTTTCTTTGCCTCGGTTTCACTCTGTTTGCCTCTGTTTAACACTGTTTTAATCTATTTGCCTCTGTTTGCCTATGTTTAACTGTGTTTGCCTCTGTTTAACTCTGTTGAACTCTGTGTCTGTTTGCCTGTGTTTAACTGTGTTTGCCTCTGTTTAACTCTGTTGAAATCTGTTTGTATCTGTTTGCCTGTGTTTAATTGTGTTTGCCTCTGTTTAACTCTGTTTAACTCTGTTTAACTCTGTATGCCTCTGTTTGCCTCTGTTTGCCTCTTTTTTACACAGTTTGATCTGTTTGCCTCAGTTTAACTCTGTTGCCTCTATTTAACTATGTTTGCATCTGTTTTAAATCTGTTGAACTCTGTTTCTATCTGTTTGCCTCTGTTTAACTCTGTTTGCCTCTGTTTAACTATGTTTGCCTCTGTTTGCCTCAGTTTGCCTCTTTTTAACTCTGTTTGATCTGTTTGCCTCATTTCACTCTGTTGCCTCTATTTAACTATGTTTGCCTCTGTTTGCCTCTGTTTAATTCTGTTTGCCTCCTTTTAATTCTGTTTAACTCTGTTTGCCTCTGTTTGCCTCTTTTTTAACTCTGTTTGCCTCATTGTAACTCTGTTGCCTCTATTTAACTATGTTTGCCTCTGTTTGCATCTGTTTAACTCTGTTTGCCTCTGTTTAAATCTGTTTGCATCTGTTTGCCTCTGTATATCTCTGTTTTACTCTGTCTGCCTCTGTTAACTCTGTTTGCCTCTATCAAACTCTATTTAAATCTGTTTAAACTATGTTTGCCTCTGTTTGCCTCTGTTTAACTCAGTTTGCCTCTGTTTAAATCTGTTTAACTCTGTTTGCCTCTGTTTAAATCTGTTTGCCTCTGTTTGCCTCTGTATAAATCTGTTTTACTCAGTTTGCCTCTGTTAAATCTGTTTGCCTCTATCAAAGTCTGTTTAAATCTGTTTATTTCTGTTTGCCTCTGTTTGCCTCGGTTTAACTCTGTTTGCCTCTGTTTGCCACTGTTTAAATCTGTTTCACTCTGTTTGCCTCAGTTTAACTCTGTTTGCCTCTGTTTGCTTC
The DNA here is from genome assembly GCA_026770705.1 of Isurus oxyrinchus. Lineage (NCBI taxonomy): Eukaryota > Metazoa > Chordata > Chondrichthyes > Lamniformes > Lamnidae > Isurus > Isurus oxyrinchus. The sequence goes on from JANJGN010002207.1 coordinate 51,430, forward strand.
TGTTTAACTCTGTTTAACTCTGTTTGCCTCTGTTTGCCTCTGTCTCTCTGCGTCAGTTTAACTGTGTTTGCCTCTGTTTGCCTCAGTTTAACTCTGTTGGCCTCCGTTTAATTCTGTTTGCCTCTGTCTGCATCTCTTGGACTCTGTTTAAATCTGTTTGCCTCAGTATAACTCTGTTCAACTCTGTCTGCCGCTGATAACTCTGTTTGCCTCCGTCAAACTCTGTTTCACTCTGTTTCACTCTGTTTGCCTCTGTTTGCATCTGTTTCACTCTCTTTAACTCTGTTTGCCTCTGTTTAACTCTGTTTACCTTGGTTTGCATCTGTTTAACTCTCTTTAACTCTGTTTGCCTCTGTGTAAATCTGTTTGCCTCTGTTTATCTCTGTTTGCCTCTGTTAACTCAGTTTGCCTCTGTTGGCATCTATTTAACTCTGTTTGCCTCTGTTTGCCTCTTTTTAACTCTTTTGCCTCTATTTCAATCTGTTTGTATCTGTTTGCATCTGTTTAAATCTGTTTGTCTCTGTTTAACTCTGTTTAATGCTGTTTGCCTCTGTGTAACTCTGTTTGCCTCTTTTAACTCTATTGCCTCTATTTATCTCTGTTTAACTCTCTTTGCCTCGGTTTCACTCTGTTTGCCTCTGTTTAACACTGTTTTAATCTATTTGCTCTGTTTGCCTATGTTTAACTGTGTTTGCCTCTGTTGAACTCTGTTTGTATCTGTTTGCCTGTGTTTAACTGTGTTTGCCTCTGTTTAACTCTGTTTAACTCTGTATGCCTCTGTTTCCTCTGTTTGCCTCATTTTTACACTGTTTGATCTGTTTGCCTCATTTTACCTCTGTTGCCTCTATTTAACTATGTTTGCCTCTGTTTGCATCTGTTTAACTCTGTTTGCCTCTGTTTAAATCTGTTTGCATCTGTTTGTCTCTGTATATCTCTATTTTACTCTGTCTGCCTCTGTTAACTCTGTTTGAATCTATCAAACACTATTTAAATCTGTTTAATTCTGTTTGCTCTGTTTAACTCAGTTTGCCTGTTTAAATCTGTTTAACTCTGTTTGCCTCTGTTTAAATCTGTTGAACTCTGTTTGTATCTGTTTGCCTCTGTTTAACTGTGTTTGCCTCAGTTTAACTCTGTTTGCCTCTATCAAAGTCTGTTTTAAAATCTGTTTATTTCGGTTTGCCTCTGTTTGCCTCTGTATAAATCTGTTTTACTCAGTTTGCCTCTGTTAAATCTGTTTGCCTCTATCAAAGTCTGTTTAAATCTGTTTATTTCTGTTTGCCTCTGTTTGCCTCGGTTTAACTCTGTTTGCCTCTGTTTGCCACTGTTTAAATCTGTTTCACTCTGTTTGCCTCAGTTTAACTCTGTTTGCCTCTGTTTGCTTCTGTTTAACTCTGTTTAACTCTGTTTGCCTCTGTTTGCCTCTGTCTCTCTGCGTCAGTTTAACTGTGTTTGCCTCTGTTTGCCTCAGTTTAACTCTGTTGGCCTCCGTTTAATTCTGTTTGCCTCTGTCTGCATCTCTTGGACTCTGTTTAAATCTGTTTGCCTCAGTATAACTCTGTTCAACTCTGTCTGCCGCTGATAACTCTGTTTGCCTCCGTCAAACTCTGTTTCACTCTGTTTCACTCTGTTTGCCTCTGTTTGCATCTGTTTCACTCTCTTTAACTCTGTTTGCCTCTGTTTAACTCTGTTTACCTTGGTTTGCATCTGTTTAACTCTCTTTAACTCTGTTTGCCTCTGTGTAAATCTGTTTGCCTCTGTTTATCTCTGTTTGCCTCTGTTAACTCAGTTTGCCTCTGTTGGCATCTATTTAACTCTGTTTGCCTCTGTTTGCCTCTTTTTAACTCTTTTGCCTCTATTTCAATCTGTTTGTATCTGTTTGCATCTGTTTAAATCTGTTTGTCTCTGTTTAACTCTGTTTAATGCTGTTTGCCTCTGTGTAACTCTGTTTGCCTCTTTTTAACTCTATTGCCTCTATTTATCTCTGTTTAACTCTCTTTGCCTCGGTTTCACTCTGTTTGCCTCTGTTTAACACTGTTTTAATCTATTTGCCTCTGTTTGCCTATGTTTAACTGTGTTTGCCTCTGTTGAACTCTGTTTGTATCTGTTTGCCTGTGTTTAACTGTGTTTGCCTCTGTTTAACTCTGTTTAACTCTGTATGCCTCTGTTTCCTCTGTTTGCCTCATTTTTACACTGTTTGATCTGTTTGCCTCATTTTACCTCTGTTGCCTCTATTTAACTATGTTTGCCTCTGTTTGCATCTGTTTAACTCTGTTTGCCTCTGTTTAAATCTGTTTGCATCTGTTTGTCTCTGTATATCTCTATTTTACTCTGTCTGCCTCTGTTAACTCTGTTTGAATCTATCAAACTCTATTTAAATCTGTTTAATTCTGTTTGCCCTCTGTTTAACTCAGTTTGCCTGTTTAAATCTGTTTAACTCTGTTTGCCTCTGTTTAAATCTGTTGAACTCTGTTTGTATCTGTTTGCCTCTGTTTAACTGTGTTTGCCTCAGTTTAACTCTGTTTGCCTCTATCAAAGTCTGTTTAAATCTGTTTATTTCTGTTTGCCTCTGTTTGCCTCTGTATAAATCTGTTTTACTCAGTTTGCCTCTGTTAAATCTGTTTGCCTCTATCAAAGTCTGTTTAAATCTGTTTATTTCTGTTTGCCTCTGTTTGCCTCGGTTTAACTCTGTTTGCCTCTGTTTGCCACTGTTTAAAATCTGTTTCACTCTGTTTGCCTCAGTTTAACTCTGTTTGCCTCTGTTTGCTTCTGTTTAACTCTGTTTAACTCTGTTTGCCTCTGTTTGCCTCTGTCTCTCTGCGTCAGTTTAACTGTGTTTGCCTCTGTTTGCCTCAGTTTAACTCTGTTGGCCTCCGTTTAATTCTGTTTGCCTCTGTCTGCATCTCTTTGACTCTGTTTAAATTCTGTTTGCCTCAGTATAACTCTGTTCAACTCTGTCTGCCGCTGATAACTCTGTTTGCCTCCGTCAAACTCTGTTTCACTCTGTTTCACTCTGTTTGCCTCTGTTTGCATCTGTTTCACTCTCTTTAACTCTGTTTGCCTCTGTTTAACTCTGTTTACCTTGGTTTGCATCTGTTTAACTCTCTTTAACTCTGTTTCACTCTGTGTAAATCTGTTTGCCTCTGTTTATCTCTGTTTGCCTCTGTTAACTCAGTTTGCCTCTGTTGGCATCTATTTAACTCTGTTTGCCTCTGTTTGCCTCTTTTTAACTCTTTTGCCTCTATTTCAATCTGTTTGTATCTGTTTGCATCTGTTTAAATCTGTTTTGTCTCTGTTTAACTCTGTTTAATGCTGTTTGCCTCTGTGTAACTCTGTTTGCCTCTTTTTAACTCTATTGCCTCTATTTATCTCTGTTTAACTCTCTTTGCCTCGGTTTCACTCTGTTTGCCTCTGTTTAACACTGTTTTAATCTATTTGCCTCTGTTTGCCTATGTTTAACTGTGTTTGCCTCTGTTTAACTCTGTTGAACTCTGTTTGTATCTGTTTGCCTGTGTTTAACTGTGTTTGCCTCTGTTTAACTCTGTTTAACTCTGTATGCCTCTGTTTCCTCTGTTTGCCTCATTTTTACACTGTTTGATCTGTTTGCCTCATTTTACCTCTGTTGCCTCTATTTAACTATGTTTGCCTCTGTTTGCATCTGTTTAACTCTGTTTGCCTCTGTTTAAATCTGTTTGCATCTGTTTGTCTCTGTATATCTCTATTTTACTCTGTCTGCCTCTGTTAACTCAGTTTGAATCTATCAAACTCTATTTAAATCTGTTTAATTCTGTTTGCCTCTGTTTAACTCAGTTTGCCTGTTTAAATCTGTTTTAACTCTGTTTGCCTCTGTTTAAATCTGTTGAACTCTGTTTGTATCTGTTTGCCTCTGTTTAACTGTGTTTGCCTCAGTTTAACTCTGTTTGCCTCTATCAAAGTCTGTTTAAATCTGTTTATTTCTGTTTGCCTCTGTTTGCCTCTGTTTAACTCAGTTTGCCTGTTTAAATCTGTTTAACTCTGTTTGCCTCTGTTTAAATCTGTTGAACTCTGTTTGTATCTGTTTGCCTCTGTTTAACTGTTTGCCTCCGTTTAACTCTGTTTGCCTCTGTTTGCCTCTGTTTAAAATCTGTTTAACTCTGTTTGCCTCAGTTTAACTCTGTTTGCCTCTCTTTGCTTCTGTTTAACTCTGTTTAACTCTGTTTGCCTCTGTTTAACTCTGTCTCTCTGCGTCAGTTTAATTGTGTTTGCCTCTGTTTGCCTCAGTTTAACTCTGTTTGCCTCCGTTTAATTCGGTTTGCCTCTGTCAGCATCTCTTTAACTCTGTTTAAATCTGTTTGCCTCAGTATAACTCTGTTCAACTCTGTCTGCCGCTGATAACTCTGTTTGCCTCCGTCAAACTCTGTTTCACTCTGTTTAACCTCTGTTTGCCTTGGTTTGCATCTGTTTAACACTCTTTAACTCTGTTTGCCTCTGTTTCACTCTGTCTACCTTGGTTTGCCTCTGTTTAACTCCCTTTAACTCTGTTTGCATCTGTTTAACTCTGTTTTCCTCTGTTGGCATCTATTTAACGCAGTTTGCCTCTGTTTGCCTCTTTTTAACTCTTTTGCCTCTATTTAAATCTGTTTGTATCTGTTTGCATCTGTTTAACTCTGTTTGTCTCTGCTTAACTCTGTTTAATGCTGTTTGCCTCTGTTTGCCTCTGTGTAACTCTGTTTGCTTCTTTTTAACTCTATTGCCTCTATTTAACTCTGTTTAACTCTCTTTGCCTCGGTTTCACTCTGTTTGCCTCTGTTTAACACTGTTTTAATCTATTTGCCTCTGTTTGCCTATGTTTAACTGTGTTTGCCTCTGTTTAACTCTGTTGAACTCTGTTTGTATCTGTTTGCCTGTGTTTAACTGTTTGCCTCTGTTTAACTCTGTTGAACTCTGTTTGTATCTGCCTGTGTTTAACTGTGTTTGCCTCTGTTTAACTCTGTTTAACTCTGTATGCCTCTGTTAAATCTGTTTGCCTCTTTTTTACACGTTTGATCTGTTTGCCTCAGTTTAACTCTGTTCCTCTGTTTAACTATGTTTGCCTCTGTTTGCCTCTGTTTAACTCTGTTGAACTCTGTTTGTATCTGCCTCTGTTTAACTGTGTTTGCCTCAGTTTAACTCTGTTTGCCTCTGTTTGCCCCGTTTCATTATGTTTGCCTCCTTTTAACTCTGTTTAACTCTGTTTGCCTCAGTTTGCCTCTTTTTAACTCTGTTTGCCTCATTGTAACTCTGTTGCCTCTATTTAACTATGTTTGCCTCTGTTTGCATCTGTTTAACTCTGTTTGCCTCTGTTTAACTCTGTTCAACTCTGTTTGCCTCTGTTTAAATCTGTTTGCCTCTGTATAAATCGGTTTTACTCTGTTTGCCTCTGTTAACTCGGTTTAAGTCTGTTTATTTCTGTTTGCCTCTGATTGCCTCCGTCTAAATCTGTTTGCCTCTGTTTAACTCTGTTTAACTCTGTTTAACTCTTTTTGCCACTGTTTAACTCTGTTTGCCTCAGTTAATTCTTTTTGCCTCTGTTTGCCTCTGTTTAACTCTGTTTGCCTCAGTTTAACTCTGTTTGCATCTGTTTGCCTCTGTTTAACTCTGTTTGCCTCAGTTTAACTCTGTTTGCCTCCGTTTAATTCTGTTTGCCTCTGTCTGTATCTCTTTAACTCTGTTTAAATCTGTTTGGCTCTGTTTAACTCTGTTTAACTCTGTCTGCCTCTGTTAACTCTGTTTGCCTCCGTCAAACTCTGTTTAACTCTTTTTAATTCTGTTTGGCTCTGTTTGCCTCTGTATAACTCTGTTCAACTCTGTCTGCCGCTGATAACTCTGTTTGCCTCCGTCAAACTCTGTTTCACTCTGTTTCACTCTGTTTGCCTCTGTTTGCATCTGTTTCACTCTCTTTAACTCTGTTTGCCTCTGTTTAACCCTGTTTACCTTGGTTTGCATCTGTTTAACTCTCTTTAACTCTGTTTGCCTCTGTTTAAATCTGTTTGCCTCTGTTTATCTCTGTTTGCCTCTGTTAACTCTGTTTGCCTCTGTTGGCATCTATTTAACTCTGTTTGCCTCTGTTTGCCTCTTTTTAACTCTTTTGCCTCTATTTCAATCTGTTTGTATCTGTTTGCATCTGTTTAAATCTGTTTTTCTCTGTTTAACTCTGTTTAACGCTGTTTGACTCTGTTTGCCTCTGTGTAACTCTGTTTGCCTCTTTTTAACTCTATTGCCTCTATTTATCTCTGTTTAACTCTCTTTGCCTCGGTTTCACTCTGTTTGCCTCTGTTTAACACTGTTTTAATCTATTTGCCTCTGTTTGCCTATGTTTAACTGTGTTTGCCTCTGTTTAACTCTGCTGAACTCTGTTTGTATCTGTTTGCCTGTGTTTAACTGTGTTTGCCTCTGTTTAACTCTGTTTAACTCTGTATGCCTCTGTTTCCTCTGTTTGCCTCATTTTTACACTGTTTGATCTGTTTGCCTCATTTTAACTCTGTTGCCTCTATTTAACTCTGGTTGCCTCTGTTTGCATCTGTTTAAATCTGTTTGCCTCTGTTTAACTCTGTTGAACTCTGTTTGTATCTGTTTGCTTTTGTTTAACTCTGTTTGCCTCTGTTTAACTCTGTTTGCCACTGTTTGCCTCAGTTTGCCTCTTTTTAAATCTGTTTGATCTGTTTGCCTCATTTTAACTCTGTTGCCTCTATTTAACTATGTTTGCCTCTGTTTGCCCCTGTGTCATTATGTTTGCCTCCTTTTTAACTCTGTTTAACTCTGTTTGCCTCAGTTTGCCTCTTTTTAATTCTGTTTGCCTCATTGTAACTCTGTTGCCTCTATTTAACTATGTTTGCATCTGTTTAACTCTGCTTGCCTCTGTTTAAATCTGTTTGCCTCTGTTTGCCTCTGTATAAATCGGTTTTACTCTGTTTGCCTCTGTTAACTCGGTTTAAGTCTGTTTATTTCTGTTTGCCTCTGATTGCCTCCGTCTAAATCTGTTTGCCTCAGTATAACTCTGTTCAACTCTGTCTGCCGCTGATAACTCTGTTTGCCTCCGTCAAACTCTGTTTCACTCTGTTTCACTCTGTTTGCCTCTGTTTGCATCTGTTTCACTCTCTTTAACTCTGTTTGCCTCTGTTTAACTCTGTTTACCTTGGTTTGCATCTGTTTAACTCTCTTTAACTCTGTTTGCCTCTGTTTAAATCTGTTTGCCTCTGTTTATCTCTGTTTGCCTCTGTTAACTCAGTTTGCCTCTGTTGGCATCTATTTAACTCTGTTTGCCTCTGTTTGCCTCTTTTTAACTCTTTTGCCTCTATTTCAATCTGTTTGTATCTGTTTGCATCTGTTTAAATCTGTTTGTCTCTGTTTAACTCTGTTTAACGCTGTTTGCCTCTGTTTGCCTCTGTGTAACTCTGTTTGCCTCTTTTTAACTCTATTGCCTCTATTTATCTCTGTTTAACTCTCTTTGCCTCGGTTTCACTCTGTTTGCCTCTGTTTAACACTGTTTTAATCTGTTTGCCTATGTTTAACTGTGTTTGCCTCTGTTTAACTCTGTTGAACTCTGTTTGTATCTGTTTGCCTGTGTTTAACTGTGTTTGCCTCTGTTTAACTCTGTTTAACTCTGTATGCCTCTGTTTCCTCTGTTTGCCTCATTTTTACACTGTTTGATTTGTTTGCCTCATTTTAACTCTGTTGCCTCTATTTAACTATGTTTGCCTCTGTTTGCATCTGTTTAAATCTGTTTGCCTCTGTTTAACTCTGTTGAACTCTGTTTGTATCTGTTTGCTTCTGTTTAACTCTGTTTGCCTCTGTTTAACTCTGTTTGCCTCAGTTTGCATCTGTTTAACTCTGTTTGATCTGTTTGCCTCATTTTAACTCTGTTGCCTCTATTTAACTATATTTGCCTCTGTTTGCCCCTGTTTCATTATGTTTGCCTCCTTTTAACTCTGTTTAACTCTGTTTGCCTCAGTTTGCCTCTTTTTAACTCTGTTTGCCTCATTGTAACTCTGTTGCCTCTATTTAACTATGTTTGCCTCTGTTTGCATCTGTTTAACTCTGTTTGCCTCTGTTTAACTCTGTTCAACTCTGTTTGCCTCTGTTTAAATCTGTTTGCCTCTGTTTGCCTCTGTATAAATCGGTTTTACTCTGTTTGCCTCTGTTAACTCGGTTTAAGTCTGTTTATTTCTGTTTGCCTCTGATTGCCTCCGTCTTTATCTGTTTGCCTCTGTTTAACTCTGTTTGCATCTGTTTAACTCTGTTTAACTCTTTTTGCCACTGTTTAAATCTGTTTAACTCTGTTTGCCTCAGTTTAATTCTGTTTGCCTCTGTTTGCCTCTGTTTAACTCTGTTTGCCTCAGTTAAACTCTGTTTGCATCTGTTTGCCTCTGTTTAACTCTGTTTGCCTCAGTTTAACTCTGTTTGCCTCTGTTTGCCTCTGTTTAACTCTGTTTGCCTCAGTTTAACTCTGTTTGCCTCTGTTTAACTCTGTTTGCCTCTGTTTGCCTCTGTTTAACTCTGTTTGCCTCAGTTTAACTCTGTTTGCCTCTGTTTAACTCTGTTTTCCTCTGTTTAACTCTGTTTGCCTCGGTTTAAATCTGTCTCTCTGTTTGCCTCAGTTTAAAACTGTTTGCCTCTGTTTGCCTCAGTTTAACTCTGTTTGCCTCTGTCTGCATCTCTTTAAATCTGTTTAAATCTGTTTGGCTCTGTTTAACTCTGTTTGCCTCCGTCAAACTCTGTTTAATTCTTTTTAATTCTGTTCGCCTCTGTTTAAATCTGTTTAAATCTGTTTGCCTCTGTTTAAATCTGTTTGCCTCTGTTTGCCTCTGTATAAATCTGTTTTACTCTGTTTGCCTCTGTTAAATCTGTTTAACTTTGTATAACTCTGCTTGCCTCTTTTTAACTCTGTCTCTCTGCATCACTTTATCTGTGTTTCCCTCTGTTTGCCTCAGTTTAACTCTGTTTGCCTCTGTTAAATCTGTTTAACTTTGTTTAACTCTGCTTGCCTCTTTTTAACTCTGTCTCTCTGCATCACTTTATCTGTGTTTCCCTCTGTTTGCCTCAGTTTAACTCTGTTTGCCTCCACTTAATTCTGTTTGCCTCTGTCTGTGTCTCTTTAACTCTGTTTAAATCTGTTCGGCTCTGTTTGCCTCTGTATAACTCTGTTTAACTCTGTCTGCCGCTGTTAACTCTGTTTGCCTCCGTCAAACTCTGTTTCACTCTGTTTAACTCTGTTTGCCTTGGTTTGCATCTGTTTAACTCTCTTTAACTCTGTTTGCCTCTGTTTAACTCTGTCTACCTTGGTTTGCCTCTGTTTAACTCTCTTTAAATCTGTTTGCCTCTGTTTAACTCTGTTTGCCTCTGTTGGCATCTATTTAACGCAGTTTGCCTCTGTTCGCCTCTGTTTAATTCTGTTTGCCTCCTTTTAACTCTGTTTAACTCTGTTTGCCTCTGTTTGCCTCTTTTTAACTCAGTTTGCCTCATTGTAACACTGTTGCCTCTATTTAACTATGTTTGCCTCTGTTTGCATCTGTTTAACTCTGTTTGCCTCTGTTTAATTCTGTTCAACTCTGTTTGCCTCTGTTTAAATCTGTTTGCCTCTGTATAAATCGGTTTTACTCTGTTTGCCTCTGTTAACTCGGTTTAAGTCTGTTTATTTCTGTTTGCCTCTGATTGCCTCCGTCTAAATCTGTTTGCCTCTGTTTAACTCTGTTTGCATCTGTTTAATTCTGTTTAACTCTTTTTGCCACTGTTTAAATCTGTTTAAATCTGTTTGCCTCTGTTTGCCTCTTTTTAACTCTGTTGCCTCTATTTAACTATTTTTGCCTCTGTATGCATCTGTTTAACTCTTTTTGCCTCTGTTTAACTCTGTTTAACTCTGTTTGCCTCTGTTTAAATCTGTTTGCCTCTGTTTGCCTCTGTATAACTCTGTTTTACTCCGTTTGCCTCAGTTAACTCTGTTTCGCTTTATCAAACTCTGTTTAAATCTGTTTAACTCTGTTTGCCGCTGTTTAACTCCGTTTCACTGTTTGCATCAGTTTGCCTCTGTTTGCCTCTGTTAAACTCTGTTTGCCTCTGTTTGCCTCTGTATAACTCTGTTGCCTTCCGGTTGCCGCTATTTGCCTCTGTTTGTCTCTTTTTAACGCTGTTTAACTCTGTTTGCCTCTGTCAAGCTCTTTTGCAATGTGTTTAACTCTGTTTGCCTCTGTTTAACTCTGTTTGCCTCTGTTTAACTGTCTCTCTGTTTGCCTCTGTTTAACACTGTTTGCCTCTGTTTGCCTCTGTTTAACTCTGTTTGCCTCTGTTTATCTCTGTCTCTCTGTTTGCCTCTGTTTAACTCTGTCTCTCTGTTTGCCTCTTTCAAAGACGGTTTAACTCTGTTTGCCTCTGTATGCCTCTGTTTCCTCTGTTTGCCTCACCTATACACTGTTTGATCTGTTTGCCTCATTTTAACTCTGTTGCCTCTATTTAACTATGTTTGCCTCTGTTTGCATCTGTTTAACTCTGTTTGCCTCTGCTTAACTCTACTTGTCGCTGTTTGCCTCTGTTTAACTCTGTTTGCCTCTGTTAAACTCTGTTTGCTGCTGTTTGCCTCAGTATAACTCTGTCGCCTTCCGGTTGCGGCTATTTGCCTCTGTTTGTCTCTGTTTAACGCTGTTCAACTCTGTTTGCCTCTGTCAAACTCTTTTGCAATGTGTTTAACTCTGTTTGCCTCTGTTTAACTCTGTTTGCCTCTTTTTAACTCTGTTTGCATCTGTTGGTCTCTGTTTACCTCTGTTTAATGACGTTTGCTTCCGTTTAACTCCCATTAACTCTGTTTGCCTCTGTTTGCCTCATTTTAACGCTTTTGCCTCTATTTAACTCTGCTGTATCTGTTTGCCTCTGTTTAACTGTGTTTGCCTCCTTTTAACTCTGTTTAACTCTGTTTGCCTCAGTTTGCCTCTTTTTAACTCTGTTTGCCTCATTGCAACTCTGTTGCCTCTATTTAACTATGTTTGCCTCTGTTTGCATCTGTTTAACTCTGTTTGCCTCTGTTTAACTCTGTTCAACTCTGTTTGCCTCTGTTTAAATCTGTTTGCCTCTGTATAAATCGGTTTAACTCTGTTTGCCTCTGTTAACTCGGTTTAAGTCTGTTTATTTCTGTTTGCCTCTGATTGCCTCCGTCTAAATCTGTTTGCCTCTGTTTAACTCTGTTTGCATCTGTTTAACTCTGGTTAACTCTTTTTGCCACTGTTTAAATCTGTTTAACTCTGTTTGCCTCAGTTTAACTCTGTTTGCCTCTGTTTGCCTCTGTTTAACTCTGTTTGCCTCAGTTTAACTCTGTTTGCCTCTGTTTGCCTCTGTTTAACTCTGTTTGCCTCAGTTTAACTCTGTTTGCCTCTGTTTGCCTCTGTTTAACTCTGTTTTCCTCTGTTTAACTCTGTTTGCCTCGGTTTAAATCTGTCTCTCTGTTTGCCTCAGTTTAACTCTGTTTGCCTCTGTTTGCCTCAGTTTAACTCTGTTTGCCTCTGTCTGCATCTCCTTAACTCTGTTTAAATCTGTTTGGCTCTGTTTAACTCTGTTTGCCTCCGTCAAACTCTGTTTACCTCTTTTTAATTCTGTTTGCCTCTGTTTAAATCTGTTTAACTCTGTTTGCCTCTGTTTAAATCTGTTTGCCTCTGTTTGCCTCTGTATAAATCTGTTTTACTCTGTTTGCCTCTGTTAAATCTGTTTAACTCTGTTTGCCTCAGTTTAACTCTGTCTCTCTGCGTCAGTTTATCTGTGTTTCCTTCTGTTTGCCTCAGTTTAACTCTGTTTGCCTCCGTTTAATTCTGTTTGCCTCTGTCTGTGTCTCTTCAACTCTGTTTAAATCTGTTTGGCTCTGTTTGCCTCTGTATAACTCTGTTTAACTCTGTCTGCCGCTGTTAACTCTGTTTGCCTCCGTCAAACTCTGCTTCACTCTGTTTAACTCTGTTTGCCTTGGTTTGCATCTGTTTAACTCTCTTTAACTCTGTTTGCCTCTGTTTCACTCTGTCTACCTTGGTTTGCCTCTGTTTAACTCTCTTTAACTCTGTTTGCCTCTGTTTAACTCTGTTTGCCTCTGTTGGCATCTATTTAACGCAGTTTGCCTCTGTTTGCCTCTTTTTAACTCTTTTGCCTCTATTTAACTCCCTTTGTATCTGTTGGCATCTGTTTAACTCTGTTCTCTCTGCTCAACTCTGTTTAATGCTGTTTGCCTCTGTTTGCCTCTGTGTAACTCTGTTTGCTTCTTTTTAACTCTATTGCCTCTATTTAACTCTGTTTAACTTTCTTTGCCTCGGTTTCACTCTGTTTGCCTCTGTTTAACACTGTTTTAATCTATTTGCCTCTGTTTGCCTATGTTTAACTGTGTTTGCCTCTGTTTAACTCTGTTGAACTCTGTATCTGTTTGCCTGTGTTTAACTGTGTTTGCCTCTGTTTAACTCTGTTGAACTCTGTTTGTATCTGTTTGCCTGTGTTTAACTGTGTTTGCCTCTGTTTAACTCTGTTGAAATCTGTTTGTATCTGTTTGCCTGTGTTTAATTGTGTTTGCCTCTGTTTAACTCTGTTTAACTCTGTTTAACTCTGTATGCCTCTGTTTGCCTCTGTTTGCCTCTTTTTTACACAGTTTGATCTGTTTGCCTCAGTTTAACTCTGTTGCCTCTATTTAACTATGTTTGCATCTGTTTAAATCTGTTGAACTCTGTTTCTATCTGTTTGCCTCTGTTTAACTCTGTTTCCCTCTGTTTAACTATGTTTGCCTCTGTTTGCCTCAGTTTGCCTCTTTTTAACTCTGTTTGATCTGTTTGCCTCATTTCAACACTGTTGCCTCTATTTAACTATGTTTGCCTCTGTTTGCCTCTGTTTAATTCTGTTTGCCTCCTTTTAATTCTGTTTAACTCTGTTTGCCTCTGTTTGCCTCTTTTTAACTCTGTTTGCCTCATTGTAACTCTGTTGCCTCTATTTAACTATGTTTGCCTCTGTTTGCATCTGTTTAACTCTGTTTGCCTCTGTTTAAATCTGTTTGCATCTGTTTGCCTCTGTATATCTCTGTTTTACTCTGTCTGCCTCTGTTAACTCTGTTTGCCTCTATCAAACTCTATTTAAATCTGTTTAACTATGTTTGCCTCTGTTTGCCTCTGTTTAACTCAGTTTGCCTCTGTTTAAATCTGTTTAACTCTGTTTGCCTCTGTTTAAATCTGTTTGCCTCTGTTTGCCTCTGTATAAATCTGTTTTACTCAGTTTGCCTCTGTTAAATCTGTTTGCCTCTATCAAAGTCTGTTTAAATCTGTTTATTTCTGTTTGCCTCTGTTTGCCTCGGTTTAACTCTGTTTGCCTCTGTTTGCCACTGTTTAAATCTGTTTAACTCTGTTTAACTCTGTTTAACTCTGTTTGCCTCTGTTTGCCTCTGTCTCTCTGCGTCAGTTTAACTGTGTTTGCCTCTGTTTGTCTCAGTTTAACTCTGTTGGCCTCCGTTTAATTCTGTTTGCCTCTGTCTGCATCTCTTTGACTCTGTTTAAATCTGTTTGCCTCAGTATAACTCTGTTCAACTCTGTCTGCCGCTGATAACTCTGTTTGCCTCCGTCAAACTCTGTTTCACTCTGTTTCACTCTGTTTGCCTCTGTTTGCCTCTGTTTCACTCTGTTTACCTTGGTTTGCATCTGTTTAACTCTCTTTAACTCTGTTTGCCTCTGTGTAAATCTGTTTGCCTCTGTTTATCTCTGTTTGCCTCTGTTAACTCAGTTTGCCTCTGTTGGCATCTATTTAACTCTGTTTGCCTCTGTTTGCCTCTTTTTAACTCTTTTGCCTCTATTTCAATCTGTTTGTATCTGTTTGCATCTGTTTAAATCTGTTTGTCTCTGTTTAACTCTGTTTAATGCTGTTTGCCTCTGTGTAACTCTGTTTGCCTCTTTTTAACTCTATTGCCTCTATTTATCTCTGTTTAACTCTCTTTGCCTCGGTTTCACTCTGTTTGCCTCTGTTTAACACTGTTTTAATCTATTTGCCTCTGTTTGCCTATGTTTAACTGTGTTTGCCTCTGTTTAACTCTGTTGAACTCTGTTTGTATCTGTTTGCCTGTGTTTAACTGTGTTTGCCTCTGTTTAACTCTGTTTAACTCTGTATGCCTCTGTTTCCTCTGTTTGCCTCATTTTTACACTGTTTGATCTGTTTGCCTCATTTTACCTCTGTTGCCTCTATTTAACTATGTTTGCCTCTGTTTGCATCTGTTTAACTCTGTTTGCCTCTGTTTAAATCTGTTTGCATCTGTTTGTCTCTGTATATCTCTATTTTACTCTGTCTGCCTCTGTTAACTCTGTTTGAATCTATCAAACTCTATTTAAATCTGTTTAATTCTGTTTGCCTCTGTTTAACTCAGTTTGCCTGTTTAAATCTGTTTAACTCTGTTTGCCTCTGTTTAAATCTGTTGAACTCTGTTTGTATCTGTTTGCCTCTGTTTAACTGTGTTTGCCTCAGTTTAACTCTGTTTGCCTCTATCAAAGTCTGTTTAAATCTGTTTATTTCTGTTTGCCTCTGTTTGCCTCTGTTTAACTCAGTTTGCCTGTTTAAATCTGTTTAACTCTGTTTGCCTCTGTTTAAATCTGTTGAACTCTGTTTGTATCTGTTTGCCTCTGTTTAACTGTTTGCCTCCATTTAACTCTGTTTGCCTCTGTTTGCCTCTGTTTAAATCTGTTTAACTCTGTTTGCCTCAGTTTAACTCTGTTTGCCTCTGTTTGCTTCTGTTTAACTCTGTTTAACTCTGTTTGCCTCTGTTTAACTCTGTCTCTCTGCGTCAGTTTAATTGTGTTTGCCTCTGTTTGCCTCAGTTTAACTCTGTTTGCCTCCGTTTAATTCGGTTTGCCTCTGTCAGCATCTCTTTAACTCTGTTTAAATCTGTTTGCCTCAGTATAACTCTGTTCAACTCTGTCTGCCGCTGATAACTCTGTTTGCCTCCGTCAAACTCTGTTTCACTCTGTTTAACTCTGTTTGCCTTGGTTTGCATCTGTTTAACACTCTTTAACTCTGTTTGCCTCTGTTTCACTCTGTCTACCTTGGTTTGCCTCTGTTTAACTCTCTTTAACTCTGTTTGCATCTGTTTAACTCTGTTTTCCTCTGTTGGCATCTATTTAACGCAGTTTGCCTCTGTTTGCCTCTTTTTAACTCTTTTGCCTCTATTTAAATCTGTTTGTATCTGTTTGCATCTGTTTAACTCTGTTTGTCTCTGCTTAAATCTGTTTAATTCTGTTTGCCTCTGTTTGCCTCTGTTTAACTCAGTTTGCCTGTTTAAATCTGTTTAACTCTGTTTGCCTCTGTTTAAATCTGTTGAACTCTGTTTGTATCTGTTTGCCTCTGTTTAACTGTGTTTGCCTCAGTTTAACTCTGTTTGCCTCTATCAAAGTCTGTTTAAATCTGTTTATTTCTGTTTGCCTCTGTTTGCCTCTGTTTAACTCAGTTTGCCTGTTTAAATCTGTTTAACTCTGTTTGCCTCTGTTTAAATCTGTTGAACTCTGTTTGTATCTGTTTGCCTCTGTTTAACTGTTTGCCTCCATTTAACTCTGTTTGCCTCTGTTTGCCTCTGTTTAAATCTGTTTAACTCTGTTTGTCTCTGCTTAACTCTGTTTAATGCTGTTTGCCTCTGTTTGCCTCTGTGTAACTCTGTTTGCTTCTTTTTAACTCTATTGCCTCTATTTAACTCTGTTTAACTCTCTTTGCCTCGGTTTCACTCTGTTTGCCTCTGTTTAACACTGTTTTAATCTATTTGCCTCTGTTTGCCTATGTTTAACTGTGTTTGCCTCTGTTTAACTCTGTTGAACTCTGTTTGTATCTGTTTGCCTGTGTTTAACTGTGTTTGCCTCTGTTTAACTCTGTTGAACTCTGTTTGTATCTGCCTGTGTTTAACTGTGTTTGCCTCTGTTTAACTCTGTTTAACTCTGTATGCCTCTGTTAAATCTGTTTGCCTCTTTTTTACACTGTTTGATCTGTTTGCCTCAGTTTAACTCTGTTCCTCTGTTTAACTATGTTTGCCTCTGTTTGCATCTGTTTAAATCTGTTGAACTCCGTTTGTATCTGTTTGCCTCTGTTTAACTGTGTTTGCCTCAGTTTAACTCTGTTTGCCTCTGTTTGCCCCGTTTCATTATGTTTGCCTCCTTTTAACTCTGTTTAACTCTGTTTGCCTCAGTTTGCCTCTTTTTAACTCTGTTTGCCTCATTGTAACTCTGTTGCCTCTATTTAACTATGTTTGCCTCTGTTTGCCTCTGTTTAACTCTGTTTGCCTCTGTTTAACTCTGTTCAACTCTGTTTGCCTCTGTTTAAATCTGTTTGCCTCTGTATAAATCGGTTTTACTCTGTTTGCCTCTGTTAACTCGGTTTAAGTCTGTTTATTTCTGTTTGCCTCTGATTGCCTCCGTCTAAATCTGTTTGCCTCTGTTTAACTCTGTTTAACTCTGTTTAACTCTTTTTGCCACTGTTTAACTCTGTTTGCCTCAGTTTAATTCTGTTTGCCTCTGTTTGCCTCTGTTTAACTCTGTTTGCCTCAGTTTAACTCTGTTTGCATCTGTTTGCCTCTGTTTAACTCTGTTTGCCTCAGTTTAACTCTGTTTGCCTCCGTTTAATTCTGTTTGCCTCTGTCTGCATCTCTTTAACTCTGTTTAAATCTGTTTGGCTCTGTTTAACTCTGTTTAACTCTGTCTGCCTCTGTTAACTCTGTTTGCCTCCGTCAAACTCTGTTTAACTCTTTTTAATTCTGTTTGGCTCTGTTTGCCTCTGTATAACTCTGTTCAAC
This sequence comes from Isurus oxyrinchus, assembly GCA_026770705.1. Classification (NCBI taxonomy): domain Eukaryota; kingdom Metazoa; phylum Chordata; class Chondrichthyes; order Lamniformes; family Lamnidae; genus Isurus; species Isurus oxyrinchus. The sequence continues at coordinate 68,201 of JANJGN010002207.1, forward strand.
TCTGTCTGCCGCTGATAACTCTGTTTGCCTCCGTCAAACTCTGTTTCACTCTGTTTCACTCTGTTTGCCTCTGTTTGCATCTGTTTCACTCTCTTTAACTCTGTTTGCCTCTGTTTAACTCTGTTTACCTTGGTTTGCATCTGTTTAACTCTCTTTAACTCTGTTTGCCTCTGTTTAAATCTGTTTGCCTCTGTTTATCTCTGTTTGCCTCTGTTAACTCAGTTTGCCTCTGTTGGCATCTATTTAACTCTGTTTGCCTCTGTTTGCCTCTTTTTAACTCTTTTGCCTCTATTTCAATCTGTTTGTATCTGTTTGCATCTGTTTAAATCTGTTTGTCTCTGTTTAACTCTGTTTAACGCTGTTTGACTCTGTTTGCCTCTGTGTAACTCTGTTTGCCTCTTTTTAACTCTATTGCCTCTATTTATCTCTGTTTAACTCTCTTTGCCTCGGTTTCACTCTGTTTGCCTCTGTTTAACACTGTTTTAATCTATTTGCCTCTGTTTGCCTATGTTTAACTGTGTTTGCCTCTGTTTAACTCTGCTGAACTCTGTTTGTATCTGTTTGCCTGTGTTTAACTGTGTTTGCCTCTGTTTAACTCTGTTTAACTCTGTATGCCTCTGTTTCCTCTGTTTGCCTCATTTTTACACTGTTTGATCTGTTTGCCTCATTTTAACTCTGTTGCCTCTATTTAACTCTGGTTGCCTCTGTTTGCATCTGTTTAAATCTGTTTGCCTCTGTTTAACTCTGTTGAACTCTGTTTGTATCTGTTTGCTTCTGTTTAACTCTGTTTGCCTCTGTTTAACTCTGTTTGCCACTGTTTGCCTCAGTTTGCCTCTTTTTAAATCTGTTTGATCTGTTTGCCTCATTTTAACTCTGTTGCCTCTATTTAACTATGTTTGCCTCTGTGTGCCCCTGTTTCATTATGTTTGCCTCCTTTTAACTCTGTTTAACTCTGTTTGCCTCAGTTTGCCTCTTTTTAACTCTGTTTGCCTCATTGTAACTCTGTTGCCTCTATTTAACTATGTTTGCATCTGTTTAACTCTGCTTGCCTCTGTTTAAATCTGTTTGCCTCTGTTTGCCTCTGTATAAATCGGTTTTACTCTGTTTGCCTCTGTTAACTCGGTTTAAGTCTGTTTATTTCTGTTTGCCTCTGATTGCCTCCGTCTAAATCTGTTTGCCTCTGTTTAACTCTGTTTGCATCTGTTTGCCTCAGTATAACTCTGTTCAACTCTGTCTGCCGCTGATAACTCTGTTTGCCTCCGTCAAACTCTGTTTCACTCTGTTTCACTCTGTTTGCCTCTGTTTGCATCTGTTTCACTCTCTTTAACTCTGTTTGCCTCTGTTTAACTCTGTTTACCTTGGTTTGCATCTGTTTAACTCTCTTTAACTCTGTTTGCCTCTGTTTAAATCTGTTTGCCTCTGTTTATCTCTGTTTGCCTCTGTTAACTCAGTTTGCCTCTGTTGGCATCTATTTAACTCTGTTTGCCTCTGTTTGCCTCTTTTTAACTCTTTTGCCTCTATTTAAATCTGTTTGTATCTGTTTGCATCTGTTTAAATCTGTTTGTCTCTGTTTAACTCTGTTTAACGCTGTTTGCCTCTGTTTGCCTCTGTATAAATCTGTTTTACTCTGTTTGCCTCTGTTAAATCTGTTTAACTCTGTTTGCCTCAGTTTAACTCTGTCTCTCTGCGTCAGTTTATCTGTGTTTCCTTCTGTTTGCCTCAGTTTAACTCTGTTTGCCTCCGTTTAATTCTGTTTGCCTCTGTCTGTGTCTCTTCAACTCTGTTTAAATCTGTTTGGCTCTGTTTGCCTCTGTATAACTCTGTTTAACTCTGTCTGCCGCTGTTAACTCTGTTTGCCTCCGTCAAACTCTGCTTCACTCTGTTTAACTCTGTTTGCCTTGGTTTGCATCTGTTTAACTCTCTTTAACTCTGTTTGCCTCTGTTTCACTCTGTCTACCTTGGTTTGCCTCTGTTTAACTCTCTTTAACTCTGTTTGCCTCTGTTTAACTCTGTTTGCCTCTGTTGGCATCTATTTAACGCAGTTTGCCTCTGTTTGCCTCTTTTTAACTCTTTTGCCTCTATTTAACTCCCTTTGTATCTGTTGGCATCTGTTTAACTCTGTTCTCTCTGCTCAACTCTGTTTAATGCTGTTTGCCTCTGTTTGCCTCTGTGTAACTCTGTTTGCTTCTTTTTAACTCTATTGCCTCTATTTAACTCTGTTTAACTTTCTTTGCCTCGGTTTCACTCTGTTTGCCTCTGTTTAACACTGTTTTAATCTATTTGCCTCTGTTTGCCTATGTTTAACTGTGTTTGCCTCTGTTTAACTCTGTTGAACTCTGTATCTGTTTGCCTGTGTTTAACTGTGTTTGCCTCTGTTTAACTCTGTTGAACTCTGTTTGTATCTGTTTGCCTGTGTTTAACTGTGTTTGCCTCTGTTTAACTCTGTTGAAATCTGTTTGTATCTGTTTGCCTGTGTTTAATTGTGTTTGCCTCTGTTTAACTCTGTTTAACTCTGTTTAACTCTGTATGCCTCTGTTTGCCTCTGTTTGCCTCTTTTTTACACAGTTTGATCTGTTTGCCTCAGTTTAACTCTGTTGCCTCTATTTAACTATGTTTGCATCTGTTTAAATCTGTTGAACTCTGTTTCTATCTGTTTGCCTCTGTTTAACTCTGTTTCCCTCTGTTTAACTATGTTTGCCTCTGTTTGCCTCAGTTTGCCTCTTTTTAACTCTGTTTGATCTGTTTGCCTCATTTCAACACTGTTGCCTCTATTTAACTATGTTTGCCTCTGTTTGCCTCTGTTTAATTCTGTTTGCCTCCTTTTAATTCTGTTTAACTCTGTTTGCCTCTGTTTGCCTCTTTTTAACTCTGTTTGCCTCATTGTAACTCTGTTGCCTCTATTTAACTATGTTTGCCTCTGTTTGCATCTGTTTAACTCTGTTTGCCTCTGTTTAAATCTGTTTGCATCTGTTTGCCTCTGTATATCTCTGTTTTACTCTGTCTGCCTCTGTTAACTCTGTTTGCCTCTATCAAACTCTATTTAAATCTGTTTAACTATGTTTGCCTCTGTTTGCCTCTGTTTAACTCAGTTTGCCTCTGTTTAAATCTGTTTAACTCTGTTTGCCTCTGTTTAAATCTGTTTGCCTCTGTTTGCCTCTGTATAAATCTGTTTTACTCAGTTTGCCTCTGTTAAATCTGTTTGCCTCTATCAAAGTCTGTTTAAATCTGTTTATTTCTGTTTGCCTCTGTTTGCCTCGGTTTAACTCTGTTTGCCTCTGTTTGCCACTGTTTAAATCTGTTTAACTCTGTTTGCCTCAGTTTAACTCTGTTTGCCTCTGTTTGCTTCTGTTTAACTCTGTTTAACTCTGTTTAACTCTGTTTGCCTCTGTTTGCCTCTGTCTCTCTGCGTCAGTTTAACTGTGTTTGCCTCTGTTTGTCTCAGTTTAACTCTGTTGGCCTCCGTTTAATTCTGTTTGCCTCTGTCTGCATCTCTTTGACTCTGTTTAAATCTGTTTGCCTCAGTATAACTCTGTTCAACTCTGTCTGCCGCTGATAACTCTGTTTGCCTCCGTCAAACTCTGTTTCACTCTGTTTCACTCTGTTTGCCTCTGTTTGCCTCTGTTTCACTCTGTTTACCTTGGTTTGCATCTGTTTAACTCTCTTTAACTCTGCTTGCCTCTTTGTAAATCTGTTTGCCTCTGTTTATCTCTGTTTGCCTCTGTTAACTCAGTTTGCCTCTGTTGGCATCTATTTAACTCTGTTTGCCTCTGTTTGCCTCTTTTTAACTCTTTTGCCTCTATTTCAATCTGTTTGTATCTGTTTGCATCTGTTTAAATCTGTTTGTCTCTGTTTAACTCTGTTTAATGCTGTTTGCCTCTGTGTAACTCTGTTTGCCTCTTTTTAACTCTATTGCCTCTATTTATCTCTGTTTAACTCTCTTTGCCTCGGTTTCACTCTGTTTGCCTCTGTTTAACACTGTTTTAATCTATTTGCCTCTGTTTGCCTATGTTTAACTGTGTTTGCCTCTGTTTAACTCTGTTGAACTCTGTTTGTATCTGTTTGCCTGTGTTTAACTGTGTTTGCCTCTGTTTAACTCTGTTTAACTCTGTATGCCTCTGTTTCCTCTGTTTGCCTCATTTTTACACTGTTTGATCTGTTTGCCTCATTTTACCTCTGTTGCCTCTATTTAACTATGTTTGCCTCTGTTTGCATCTGTTTAACTCTGTTTGCCTCTGTTTAAATCTGTTTGCATCTGTTTGTCTCTGTATATCTCTATTTTACTCTGTCTGCCTCTGTTAACTCTGTTTGAATCTATCAAACTCTATTTAAATCTGTTTAATTCTGTTTGCCTCTGTTTGCCTCTGTTTAACTCAGTTTGCCTGTTTAAATCTGTTTAACTCTGTTTGCCTCTGTTTAAATCTGTTGAACTCTGTTTGTATCTGTTTGCCTCTGTTTAACTGTGTTTGCCTCAGTTTAACTCTGTTTGCCTCTATCAAAGTCTGTTTAAATCTGTTTATTTCTGTTTGCCTCTGTTTGCCTCTGTTTAACTCAGTTTGCCTGTTTAAATCTGTTTAACTCTGTTTGCCTCTGTTTAAATCTGTTGAACTCTGTTTGTATCTGTTTGCCTCTGTTTAACTGTTTGCCTCCGTTTAACTCTGTTTGCCTCTGTTTGCCTCTGTTTAAATCTGTTTAACTCTGTTTGCCTCAGTTTAACTCTGTTTGCCTCTGTTTGCTTCTGTTTAACTCTGTTTAACTCTGTTTGCCTCTGTTTAACTCTGTCTCTCTGCGTCAGTTTAATTGTGTTTGCCTCTGTTTGCCTCAGTTTAACTCTGTTTGCCTCCGTTTAATTCGGTTTGCCTCTGTCAGCATCTCTTTAACTCTGTTTAAATCTGTTTGCCTCAGTATAACTCTGTTCAACTCTGTCTGCCGCTGATAACTCTGTTTGCCTCCGTCAAACTCTGCTTCACTCTGTTTAACTCTGTTTGCCTTGGTTTGCATCTGTTTAACACTCTTTAACTCTGTTTGCCTCTGTTTCACTCTGTCTACCTTGGTTTGCCTCTGTTTAACTCTCTTTAACTCTGTTTGCATCTGTTTAACTCTGTTTTCCTCTGTTGGCATCTATTTAACGCAGTTTGCCTCTGTTTGCCTCTTTTTAACTCTTTTGCCTCTATTTAAATCTGTTTGTATCTGTTTGCATCTGTTTAACTCTGTTTGTCTCTGCTTAACTCTGTTTAATGCTGTTTGCCTCTGTTTGCCTCTGTGTAACTCTGTTTGCTTCTTTTTAACTCTATTGCCTCTATTTAACTCTGTTTAACTCTCTTTGCCTCGGTTTCACTCTGTTTGCCTCTGTTTAACACTGTTTTAATCTATTTGCCTCTGTTTGCCTATGTTTAACTGTGTTTGCCTCTGTTTAACTCTGTTGAACTCTGTTTGTATCTGTTTGCCTGTGTTTAACTGTGTTTGCCTCTGTTTAACTCTGTTGAACTCTGTTTGTATCTGCCTGTGTTTAACTGTGTTTGCCTCTGTTTAACTCTGTTTAACTCTGTATGCCTCTGTTAAATCTGTTTGCCTCTTTTTTACACTGTTTGATCTGTTTGCCTCAGTTTAACTCTGTTCCTCTGTTTAACTATGTTTGCCTCTGTTTGCATCTGTTTAAATCTGTTGAACTCCGTTTGTATCTGTTTGCCTCTGTTTAACTGTGTTTGCCTCAGTTTAACTCTGTTTGCCTCTGTTTGCCCCGTTTCATTATGTTTGCCTCCTTTTAACTCTGTTTAACTCTGTTTGCCTCAGTTTGCCTCTTTTTAACTCTGTTTGCCTCATTGTAACTCTGTTGCCTCTATTTAACTATGTTTGCCTCTGTTTGCATCTGTTTAACTCTGTTTGCCTCTGTTTAACTCTGTTCAACTCTGTTTGCCTCTGTTTAAATCTGTTTGCCTCTGTATAAATCGGTTTTACTCTGTTTGCCTCTGTTAACTCGGTTTAAGTCTGTTTATTTCTGTTTGCCTCTGATTGCCTCCGTCTAAATCTGTTTGCCTCTGTTTAACTCTGTTTAACTCTGTTTAACTCTTTTTGCCACTGTTTAACTCTGTTTGCCTCAGTTTAATTCTGTTTGCCTCTGTTTGCCTCTGTTTAACTCTGTTTGCCTCAGTTTAACTCTGTTTGCATCTGTTTGCCTCTGTTTAACTCTGTTTGCCTCAGTTTAACTCTGTTTGCCTCCGTTTAATTCTGTTTGCCTCTGTCTGCATCTCTTTAACTCTGTTTAAATCTGTTTGGCTCTGTTTAACTCTGTTTAACTCTGTCTGCCTCTGTTAACTCTGTTTGCCTCCGTCAAACTCTGTTTAACTCTTTTTAATTCTGTTTGGCTCTGTTTGCCTCTGTATAACTCTGTTCAACTCTGTCTGCCGCTGATAACTCTGTTTGCCTCCGTCAAACTCTGTTTCACTCTGTTTCACTCTGTTTGCCTCTGTTTGCATCTGTTTCACTCTCTTTAACTCTGTTTGCCTCTGTTTAACCCTGTTTACCTTGGTTTGCATCTGTTTAACTCTCTTTAACTCTGTTTGCCTCTGTTTAAATCTGTTTGCCTCTGTTTATCTCTGTTTGCCTCTGTTAACTCAGTTTGCCTCTGTTGGCATCTATTTAACTCTGTTTGCCTCTGTTTGCCTCTTTTTAACTCTTTTGCCTCTATTTCAATCTGTTTGTATCTGTTTGCATCTGTTTAAATCTGTTTGTCTCTGTTTAACTCTGTTTAACGCTGTTTGACTCTGTTTGCCTCTGTGTAACTCTGTTTGCCTCTTTTTAACTCTATTGCCTCTATTTATCTCTGTTTAACTCTCTTTGCCTCGGTTTCACTCTGTTTGCCTCTGTTTAACACTGTTTTAATCTATTTGCCTCTGTTTGCCTATGTTTAACTGTGTTTGCCTCTGTTTAACTCTGCTGAACTCTGTTTGTATCTGTTTGCCTGTGTTTAACTGTGTTTGCCTCTGTTTAACTCTGTTTAACTCTGTATGCCTCTGTTTCCTCTGTTTGCCTCATTTTTACACTGTTTGATCTGTTTGCCTCATTTTAACTCTGTTGCCTCTATTTAACTCTGGTTGCCTCTGTTTGCATCTGTTTAAATCTGTTTGCCTCTGTTTAACTCTGTTGAACTCTGTTTGTATCTGTTTGCTTCTGTTTAACTCTGTTTGCCTCTGTTTAACTCTGTTTGCCACTGTTTGCCTCAGTTTGCCTCTTTTTAAATCTGTTTGATCTGTTTGCCTCATTTTAACTCTGTTGCCTCTATTTAACTATGTTTGCCTCTGTGTGCCCCTGTTTCATTATGTTTGCCTCCTTTTAACACTGTTTAACTCTGTTTGCCTCAGTTTGCCTCTTTTTAACTCTGTTTGCCTCATTGTAACTCTGTTGCCTCTATTTAACTATGTTTGCATCTGTTTAACTCTGCTTGCCTCTGTTTAAATCTGTTTGCCTCTGTTTGCCTCTGTATAAATCGGTTTTACTCTGTTTGCCTCTGTTAACTCGGTTTAAGTCTGTTTATTTCTGTTTGCCTCTGATTGCCTCCGTCTAAATCTGTTTGCCTCTGTTTAACTCTGTTTGCATCTGTTTGCCTCAGTATAACTCTGTTCAACTCTGTCTGCCGCTGATAACTCTGTTTGCCTCCGTCAAACTCTGTTTCACTCTGTTTCACTCTGTTTGCCTCTGTTTGCATCTGTTTCACTCTCTTTAACTCTGTTTGCCTCTGTTTAACTCTGTTTACCTTGGTTTGCATCTGTTTAACTCTCTTTAACTCTGTTTGCCTCTGTTTAAATCTGTTTGCCTCTGTTTATCTCTGTTTGCCTCTGTTAACTCAGTTTGCCTCTGTTGGCATCTATTTAACTCTGTTTGCCTCTGTTTGCCTCTTTTTAACTCTTTTGCCTCTATTTAAATCTGTTTGTATCTGTTTGCATCTGTTTAAATCTGTTTGTCTCTGTTTAACTCTGTTTAACGCTGTTTGCCTCTGTTTGCCTCTGTATAAATCTGTTTTACTCTGTTTGCCTCTGTTAAATCTGTTTAACTCTGTTTGCCTCAGTTTAACTCTGTCTCTCTGCGTCAGTTTATCTGTGTTTCCTTCTGTTTGCCTCAGTTTAACTCTGTTTGCCTCCGTTTAATTCTGTTTGCCTCTGTCTGTGTCTCTTCAACTCTGTTTAAATCTGTTTGGCTCTGTTTGCCTCTGTATAACTCTGTTTAACTCTGTCTGCCACTGTTAACTCTGTTTGCCTCCGTCAAACTCTGCTTCACTCTGTTTAACTCTGTTTGCCTTGGTTTGCATCTGTTTAACTCTCTTTAACTCTGTTTGCCTCTGTTTCACTCTGTCTACCTTGGTTTGCCTCTGTTTAACTCTCTTTAACTCTGTTTGCCTCTGTTTAACTCTGTTTGCCTCTGTTGGCATCTATTTAACGCAGTTTGCCTCTGTTTGCCTCTTTTTAACTCTTTTGCCTCTATTTAACTCCCTTTGTATCTGTTGGCATCTGTTTAACTCTGTTCTCTCTGCTCAACTCTGTTTAATGCTGTTTGCCTCTGTTTGCCTCTGTGTAACTCTGTTTGCTTCTTTTTAACTCTATTGCCTCTATTTAACTCTGTTTAACTTTCTTTGCCTCGGTTTCACTCTGTTTGCCTCTGTTTAACACTGTTTTAATCTATTTGCCTCTGTTTGCCTATGTTTAACTGTGTTTGCCTCTGTTTAACTCTGTTGAACTCTGTATCTGTTTGCCTGTGTTTAACTGTGTTTGCCTCTGTTTAACTCTGTTGAACTCTGTTTGTATCTGTTTGCCTGTGTTTAACTGTGTTTGCCTCTGTTTAACTCTGTTGAAATCTGTTTGTATCTGTTTGCCTGTGTTTAATTGTGTTTGCCTCTGTTTAACTCTGTTTAACTCTGTTTAACTCTGTATGCCTCTGTTTGCCTCTGTTTGCCTCTTTTTTACACAGTTTGATCTGTTTGCCTCAGTTTAACTCTGTTGCCTCTATTTAACTATGTTTGCATCTGTTTAAATCTGTTGAACTCTGTTTCTATCTGTTTGCCTCTGTTTAACTCTGTTTCCCTCTGTTTAACTATGTTTGCCTCTGTTTGCCTCAGTTTGCCTCTTTTTAACTCTGTTTGATCTGTTTGCCTCATTTCAACACTGTTGCCTCTATTTAACTATGTTTGCCTCTGTTTGCCTCTGTTTAATTCTGTTTGCCTCCTTTTAATTCTGTTTAACTCTGTTTGCCTCTGTTTGCCTCTTTTTAACTCTGTTTGCCTCATTGTAACTCTGTTGCCTCTATTTAACTATGTTTGCCTCTGTTTGCATCTGTTTAACTCTGTTTGCCTCTGTTTAAATCTGTTTGCATCTGTTTGCCTCTGTATATCTCTGTTTTACTCTGTCTGCCTCTGTTAACTCTGTTTGCCTCTATCAAACTCTATTTAAATCTGTTTAACTATGTTTGCCTCTGTTTGCCTCTGTTTAACTCAGTTTGCCTCTGTTTAAATCTGTTTAACTCTGTTTGCCTCTGTTTAAATCTGTTTGCCTCTGTTTGCCTCTGTATAAATCTGTTTTACTCAGTTTGCCTCTGTTAAATCTGTTTGCCTCTATCAAAGTCTGTTTAAATCTGTTTATTTCTGTTTGCCTCTGTTTGCCTCGGTTTAACTCTGTTTGCCTCTGTTTGCCACTGTTTAAATCTGTTTAACTCTGTTTGCCTCAGTTTAACTCTGTTTGCCTCTGTTTGCTTCTGTTTAACTCTGTTTAACTCTGTTTAACTCTGTTTGCCTCTGTTTGCCTCTGTCTCTCTGCGTCAGTTTAACTGTGTTTGCCTCTGTTTGCCTCAGTTTAACTCTGTTGGCCTCCGTTTAATTCTGTTTGCCTCTGTCTGCATCTCTTTGACTCTGTTTAAATCTGTTTGCCTCAGTATAACTCTGTTCAACTCTGTCTGCCGCTGATAACTCTGTTTGCCTCCGTCAAACTCTGTTTCACTCTGTTTCACTCTGTTTGCCTCTGTTTGCCTCTGTTTCACTCTGTTTACCTTGGTTTGCATCTGTTTAACTCTCTTTAACTCTGTTTGCCTCTGTGTAAATCTGTTTGCCTCTGTTTATCTCTGTTTGCCTCTGTTAACTCAGTTTGCCTCTGTTGGCATCTATTTAACTCTGTTTGCCTCTGTTTGCCTCTTTTTAACTCTTTTGCCTCTATTTCAATCTGTTTGTATCTGTTTGCATCTGTTTAAATCTGTTTGTCTCTGTTTAACTCTGTTTAATGCTGTTTGCCTCTGTGTAACTCTGTTTGCCTCTTTTTAACTCTATTGCCTCTATTTATCTCTGTTTAACTCTCTTTGCCTCGGTTTCACTCTGTTTGCCTCTGTTTAACACTGTTTTAATCCTTTTGCCTCTGTTTGCCTATGTTTAACTGTGTTTGCCTCTGTTTAACTCTGTTGAACTCTGTTTGTATCTGTTTGCCTGTGTTTAACTGTGTTTGCCTCTGTTTAACTCTGTTTAACTCTGTATGCCTCTGTTTCCTCTGTTTGCCTCATTTTTACACTGTTTGATCTGTTTGCCTCATTTTACCTCTGTTGCCTCTATTTAACTATGTTTGCCTCTGTTTGCATCTGTTTAACTCTGTTTGCCTCTGTTTAAATCTGTTTGCATCTGTTTGTCTCTGTATATCTCTATTTTACTCTGTCTGCCTCTGTTAACTCTGTTTGAATCTATCAAACTCTATTTAAATCTGTTTAATTCTGTTTGCCTCTGTTTGCCTCTGTTTAACTCAGTTTGCCTGTTTAAATCTGTTTAACTCTGTTTGCCTCTGTTTAAATCTGTTGAACTCTGTTTGTATCTGTTTGCCTCTGTTTAACTGTGTTTGCCTCAGTTTAACTCTGTTTGCCTCTATCAAAGTCTGTTTAAATCTGTTTATTTCTGTTTGCCTCTGTTTGCCTCTGTTTAACTCAGTTTGCCTGTTTAAATCTGTTTAACTCTGTTTGCCTCTGTTTAAATCTGTTGAACTCTGTTTGTATCTGTTTGCCTCTGTTTAACTGTTTGCCTCCGTTTAACTCTGTTTGCCTCTGTTTGCCTCTGTTTAAATCTGTTTAACTCTGTTTGCCTCAGTTTAACTCTGTTTGCCTCTGTTTGCTTCTGTTTAACTCTGTTTAACTCTGTTTGCCTCTGTTTAACTCTGTCTCTCTGCGTCAGTTTAATTGTGTTTGCCTCTGTTTGCCTCAGTTTAACTCTGTTTGCCTCCGTTTAATTCGGTTTGCCTCTGTCAGCATCTCTTTAACTCTGTTTAAATCTGTTTGCCTCAGTATAACTCTGTTCAACTCTGTCTGCCGCTGATAACTCTGTTTGCCTCCGTCAAACTCTGCTTCACTCTGTTTAACTCTGTTTGCCTTGGTTTGCATCTGTTTAACACTCTTTAACTCTGTTTGCCTCTGTTTCACTCTGTCTACCTTGGTTTGCCTCTGTTTAACTCTCTTTAACTCTGTTTGCATCTGTTTAACTCTGTTTTCCTCTGTTGGCATCTATTTAACGCAGTTTGCCTCTGTTTGCCTCTTTTTAACTCTTTTGCCTCTATTTAAATCTGTTTGTATCTGTTTGCATCTGTTTAACTCTGTTTGTCTCTGCTTAACTCTGTTTAATGCTGTTTGCCTCTGTTTGCCTCTGTGTAACTCTGTTTGCTTCTTTTTAACTCTATTGCCTCTATTTAACTCTGTTTAACTCTCTTTGCCTCGGTTTCACTCTGTTTGCCTCTGTTTAACACTGTTTTAATCTATTTGCCTCTGTTTGCCTATGTTTAACTGTGTTTGCCTCTGTTTAACTCTGTTGAACTCTGTTTGTATCTGTTTGCCTGTGTTTAACTGTGTTTGCCTCTGTTTAACTCTGTTGAACTCTGTTTGTATCTGCCTGTGTTTAACTGTGTTTGCCTCTGTTTAACTCTGTTTAACTCTGTATGCCTCTGTTAAATCTGTTTGCCTCTTTTTTACACTGTTTGATCTGTTTGCCTCAGTTTAACTCTGTTCCTCTGTTTAACTATGTTTGCCTCTGTTTGCATCTGTTTAAATCTGTTGAACTCCGTTTGTATCTGTTTGCCTCTGTTTAACTGTGTTTGCCTCAGTTTAACTCTGTTTGCCTCTGTTTGCCCCGTTTCATTATGTTTGCCTCCTTTTAACTCTGTTTAACTCTGTTTGCCTCAGTTTGCCTCTTTTTAACTCTGTTTGCCTCATTGTAACTCTGTTGCCTCTATTTAACTATGTTTGCCTCTGTTTGCATCTGTTTAACTCTGTTTGCCTCTGTTTAACTCTGTTCAACTCTGTTTGCCTCTGTTTAAATCTGTTTGCCTCTGTATAAATCGGTTTTACTCTGTTTGCCTCTGTTAACTCGGTTTAAGTCTGTTTATTTCTGTTTGCCTCTGATTGCCTCCGTCTAAATCTGTTTGCCTCTGTTTAACTCTGTTTAACTCTGTTTAACTATGTTTGTATCTGTTTAACTCTGCTTGCCTCTGTTTAAATCTGTTTGCCTCTGTTTGCCTCTGTATAAATCGGTTTTACTCTGTTTGCCTCTGTTAACTCGGTTTAAGTCTGTTTATTTCTGTTTGCCTCTGATTGCCTCCGTCTAAATCTGTTTGCCTCTGTTTAACTCTGTTTAACTCTGTTTAACTCTTTTTGCCACTGTTTAACTCTGTTTGCCTCAGTTTAATTCTGTTTGCCTCTGTTTGCCTCTGTTTAACTCTGTTTGCCTCAGTTTAACTCTGTTTGCATCTGTTTGCCTCTGTTTAACTCTGTTTGCCTCAGTTTAACTCTGTTTGCCTCCGTTTAATTCTGTTTGCCTCTGTCTGCATCTCTTTAACTCTGTTTAAATCTGTTTGGCTCTGTTTAACTCTGTTTAACTCTGTCTGCCTCTGTTAACTCTGTTTGCCTCCGTCAAACTCTGTTTAACTCTTTTTAATTCTGTTTGGCTCTGTTTGCCTCTGTATAACTCTGTTCAACTCTGTCTGCCGCTGATAACTCTGTTTGCCTCCGTCAAACTCTGTTTCACTCTGTTTCACTCTGTTTGCCTCTGTTTGCATCTGTTTCACTCTCTTTAACTCTGTTTGCCTCTGTTTAACCCTGTTTACCTTGGTTTGCATCTGTTTAACTCTCTTTAACTCTGTTTGCCTCTGTTTAAATCTGTTTGCCTCTGTTTATCTCTGTTTGCCTCTGTTAACTCAGTTTGCCTCTGTTGGCATCTATTTAACTCTGTTTGCCTCTGTTTGCCTCTTTTTAACTCTTTTGCCTCTATTTCAATCTGTTTGTATCTGTTTGCATCTGTTTAAATCTGTTTGTCTCTGTTTAACTCTGTTTAACGCTGTTTGACTCTGTTTGCCTCTGTGTAACTCTGTTTGCCTCTTTTTAACTCTATTGCCTCTATTTATCTCTGTTTAACTCTCTTTGCCTCGGTTTCACTCTGTTTGCCTCTGTTTAACACTGTTTTAATCTATTTGCCTCTGTTTGCCTATGTTTAACTGTGTTTGCCTCTGTTTAACTCTGCTGAACTCTGTTTGTATCTGTTTGCCTGTGTTTAACTGTGTTTGCCTCTGTTTAACTCTGTTTAACTCTGTATGCCTCTGTTTCCTCTGTTTGCCTCATTTTTACACTGTTTGATCTGTTTGCCTCATTTTAACTCTGTTGCCTCTATTTAACTCTGGTTGCCTCTGTTTGCATCTGTTTAAATCTGTTTGCTCTGTT